>ML685780.1:24579561-24640608 GCA_007922175.1 Pelusios castaneus
GGGGGGGGGGGGGCGGGGGGTAGAACCAGCTGCTCTCACCAGTTCGGGCCAACCCCCTAGTGAAGTTGCAGGGCTTTGGATGGCAGCGGAAGGGCAGCGGGAACAGCTCCCGCTGCCACCCGAAGCCCCAGTGCTGAGCTAGGGGGCTGGCTGTGGGCAGTGCATGGTGGGACAGGTGCCCTGCACCATGCACGGCTCTTGTATCGCAAAGGAGCGTTCACACGGTGAACACCTTGCCTTGTCCCGCAATAGTTTTTATTGCGGGACAAGTTTGTAGTGTGTACATAGCGTAAAAGCTCGGTGTTGCAACACTTGGTTCAGAGTGCTAATGTTTGAAAACTATGGCCAGCTTACCCTGATGTTGGGGAGAAGTCAGGCTGATCATGTATCATACAAAATCAGAATACACCTGTGACTGTACTTGTATCAGTGTAGATCCACAGGCAGTACAACAATCTTGTGTACATAGATATGGATATTTAAAGAGTAATTTGTTTTTCTCTTAAGGAAACTTGACAAAACATATGAAGTCCAAGGCACACAGCAAGAAATGTGTGGATTTAGGCGTTTCAATAGGCTTAATAGATGACCAGGATGGAGAAGAATACGGTAAGGATTTTAAAACTTCATTTCTTTGCTCTGCTCTTGTATTGATTTATTTTTGTCATCTTACATACCTAGCTTTGCTCGCCCAAAATCTTTGACAAATGTTAGAAGAAAATGTCAGAGTGATAGATACCTTAGAAATATGATACCGATACTAGGATAGGAAGACACATCCCCCCCAAAAGGGGCTGCCATTTGCTAAAAGTCCCATTTCTGGGAAATATTCACAAAATGCTATCCCAGTTTAATTTCACCAGTTTTATCACAGAGAAAGATCACAGAAACTATAGTTTTCCTGTAAAGCGTACAGTGCAAAGTCACCAACTTCCACATTTTTCCCTGAAAATAATTGCTTAAAAATGTCAGCTTTTAATACAAAGGTCTTTCAAACATTAGACCTAATACCACATCTTCAATAAAATGCTCAAAATATGGACATTTGGCTGTAAATATTTTGTGCAGTTCATCCCAGAAAAGCAAATAAGTTGTGATTCTGTTGCATGTAGAAGTCTGTGCTCCTTCAGTAATGATTAAGGATGTATCATTGGAAGGGATCAATTAGCAATTCTGCAGCTTTTCCACCTTTATTTACTCTTTTTACTTTTTCATTAACAATGTGAACATCAGTAAAATGCATTTGTAACAACTGATAAAAATAGAACCAAATCCTATATTCCATACACCCCCAAAGTGGCCCATGGAAAAAGGTAGGTGGTTGAGGGTGTTTGGGGAATTCAGAATTAGAAACATTACAGATTTTGATATGTGGAATAAGATGGATCACTAGAGGTAAAACGGGACATTACTGTAGAAATTAATTTAGACTCTAGGAATTTGCTATGTTGGAATTCATTCTCCCCCCCAACCCACCTGTTCTGCAGTAGGATCAGATGTGTTTGATTTTGCTATATTTTTCTTATTTACACATTGAATAGTTTATTAGATTGTGGAGAAATCTTTGAAGAGCAAAGTGGGGAAGAGTTTATTGAAAGGAGGGTAATAAAGATTAATGCACTTGCTCCCACTTGACAACCAGTAGCAGACTAAGTGAATCAGCCTGAATTTGATTCCTAATAATGTTGAGAATATGACTTGCTGTTCTTCAGTTGGTATGACTCAGTAATGTTCCAAGTATAAAGGAAGCTGCATTTGCCCTTTCTGTGCACCAGTTGATTTCTTCCTTATGAAGATGAGAAAAAAAACCCAAAGGTAATCTTCCTTAGTTAACAGAATTCATGAATTATCCTTTTAGTAATTGATGTACAAAACAAATACTACAGAAATTATGCAGCCATTACGAATTCACCTCTATTTCTCAATTAGGAGGAACCATTTTATTTCAAATGTTCAGTTTCCCCACACACACAAAATGCTGAACTGTTTTCTAAAATACCATTCTGCAGCTATCATAACCCTAGTTGGCCTTTTGTAGTATAGGTAATCAGAGATGTTCTATTTATTAGAGCTTGAAAAAAGGTAAGTGATGGACAGAGAGGTTTTGTTTGTATATGTTCATTGTTAAAGATCTCCCATTATAGTAGCACACTTGGAGTTACTTTTAATTATTATAGACAAAAGTTATTTTAAAATTATTTTAATTTTAAGTTTTAGACTGTATGGTAATTCACTAGACTATATTGGGGCACTACAGTTTTGCAAGAAGGTTACTAAAATGCTATAGGTAAATTATTTTTTAAAAGAACACTGAAATTCAATGAGATTGAGACATCTAATTCCATTAGGCTCCTCTGAAACTCCTAGCCTGATCTGAAGTGTCCACTTGCCAGAAACTGGTAAAATCATTAATAGATGTCCAAATACCAAGAGAAAACAAAGCACCCAGATAGTGCATCCTCCTGTTAGGGGAAGAAACTTGATACCCACTCTTTAATGAGACATAGCAAGGATCTATTATTGTGTTTCATGTACATCTGTGCTCCAAATGTAAGTGACCTGAACATTTTTCAGTAATCCCCTTAAAAGTTCTAATCTATATCAAAATGTATCCTTGAAGTAGTATGTACTGTATGTTGTAGAATGACATCCTGTACATATTTTGCTCTACCTTCTACAGAGACAACAATATGTTTTGAGAAATAGTTAAAATGTTTTTCCTTATAGAATCTTGACTCCACATATCCTTACTCTTGGAGTTGTGTGCTAGCACATGTAAGCATAATATCTTCAAAAAGCAGTGCTCTGGCCAAGGTCGTGAACTTTGTGTATGCACTGTAAGGTGTTAAGATTGCATCAGTAAAGAAATTCATGTGGCCTACATGCCAAGTTTTTCTCTGTTTACTCTTTATACATTTATTTGCTGCTATTTCATCAAAGCTTTTTTTAAACCCTCTAACAAAAAATAGAGAATTATTTTAATGTATGTAACCACTCCAACTGGATTAAAAAAGAATGTAGAGGAACTCTCCCCTTGGAGTATGCAAAAGTAGTAAATGGTTGGTGTCGACCTCTTACTCCCTTTTGTTTCTTTTCCAAAGTCCATTTTCTTCAGCCTTTTATTGTGTTCTTATTGTTCCAAAGTAAAACTATATATGAAACAAATATTTTAAAAACTAACGTGAGAATCTCCAGTAGAGGTGGGAAATGGGAAATGTAGTTTATATTTACTTTATTTATTTTTACTAAAAATAACATTTTCAAAAGTGCCTTAAGGCAGGTCTACAGTGACTGCCCTTTTTAGCTGCAGTCAAACAGAGATAGACAAGTTAATTAAAATAACCTCCCTTTGACTCAGTGGTACCCTAGTTGCTGGGGTGGTGTTAATAAATTGGCTTCCCAATTGACTGAGCGGGTCTTTACAGACCTGATCAGTTGATCAGCAAGTCTGAACTGATGGCAGTGGAATTTGCCAGTGTCAGTGAAGACTAGCCCAGAGTCACTTAAGAGCCAATGTTCTATTGAAAATCCATTTCTCTTATTAAAGGCGTTTATTGCTCTGTGAAAGAAATTAGATATGTCCTTCAGAAGAAACACATTATTAAGCTTCATCTCTATTACAAAATAAGAGTCTTTGAGCTCTGAGTTAACAGTTCATTTACAGCAACTGACCATGTATGAAAATTTTACCCTAAATAATTTAGTATAATATGCTTGATAATCTAGAATTCATTAACTGTACAATTTTTTTTAAGTTGGGGAAAAAAGATTACCTCACCTTCCATGTATATTTACCCATGTGCCACACTATTTAAAATGGTGAAATATTTCTAATAGAATATGATGCTTATGCTACACAGTAAGATCTGGTAGTACAGTGAATCTAAACTGTGGCATTATGCTTGCTCTTTTATAGTGATTGAATAATATTTATTAAGTTGGGAGTTGTGTAAACCATCTGATTTTTACCTAGTAACATCAGTATTAAGTATTTGATCACTTCACTTTTTGCCACCTTGAATTTCAGTAATTAACGTTTTATTTGTGTCAGATACGCTTTTTGGTACTTTAATAAATGGCAGATTTGCATGCTTTTATTCTTTACTTGAAGACCTGTCTAACTGTTAGAAGTGGCATGTTTATGTCACAGAAATGAATGGTCCAGCTAGCCCAATATTTTTCCTCAGATAGCAGCCAACACTATTGTAAAGGAAGGTGCAAGAAATCCAGGAAGGGACAATTGTGAAATGAGTTGGTCATAGAGGAAATTTAATCTTTCCCTCAGGCAGTTACTTGCTAGCTTATGTCCTGAAGCATCAAGGTTTGTATAGATCTCACGTTATAACTGGTTATTCTAGCATTGGTAATAATGCATACTATTATTGGGCATATAAATGTCTAGACTTGGTTGGTTCCCAATTAATGATGCTGTCTCCAGTAAGACCCAATAGGTTTATCCTCAGGTTAATCATCTGAAATTAGTGTTTGGCATTTAAAGAAAACCCTAGCTTTTTATTTGAGTCTGCCAGTTAAAGTTAGATACTACTTACTCTGTTGTTTTTCTGCAAATAGACTAACACAGCTACCCCTTTGGAACTTGCCTACAAATACAAGCACTGATACCAGGACGAGTAGCCCTGCTCTTTAAGATGGTCAGAAAGAGGTCGACTCTCACCTGCAATTATTGCAGTTTAATATCAGCATTTAGAAAAAGGAATGGAAAAGCAAGCTGTTATAAATATTTCTCTATTGTGTGTACATGCTTAATGCTATCCATTTTTCAAACAACTTGAGATACTGCAGTCCTTACATTTGAGAATTTACACGACTGCAGTATTCTTTAAAAGAGTGAGAGTGAGATTTGCCCTTGCTAGATAAGAGCTGTGTGGATCAGAGCTTTTAACAGCGTTCTTTGTATTTGGATTTGTCATCGTTTGGGTATTAGTAAATACTTTTTGGTTTTACCTTTTGTGTTCTAAACCATCCTCACATCATTTTACCTTTCATCTTCTGATCCATGGAATGTTCTTGTCCCCAAGGGTTACAATATAAGGAATGTTAATATCTGAATTCAGCTGTCAGCAGAGGTGAACCATTTAGCATGACAAATCCAACTGGAGAGATCTTTTTTGACCATTGGTTTTCACTTTGCAGTCTTTTTAATCAAATGAATTTGTATCTCTTCTGAATCATAAACATTCAATGCCTGATCTTGCAAAGGGCATATGAACGAAACTGCTTGCCTGAATAAAACTGCTCACAAGTGTAAGAGTTTGCAGACTTAAGTAAATTGCTAGCTACTTTAGACAAATTATTCAACAATAAACTCCAGTGGTAAGAATATGTGAGTTATCTCTATATAGAAAGCTTTCACCCTAAGTTATTTCTTGCTTTCCACACAGTAATTGTTAGGCATTTTTATGTGATATACACTGAATGGTATTTTTCAAACTCTTATGTGAGGCTTTCTAAAGATTAGATTTTTCCAAGTTATTTAGCAGTGCATTAATACAGTAGTTCATAAACTGATTTTCAAGGCTCTGGACTACTCTAATGCTGTTTCATTTTTCATTCTTAACATATCTGCATAGAAAAAGTTAAAATAAATGAAAATCTCCCAGTAAAAATCTACTATTGATAATTTAGTAGAATCTAAAATTGATCTTTTCCAGAGAAGTTTTAAAAAAATTAACTACATGTTTTTTTATTTGCTCATCTTCAAATGCATGTAGTATATGTTGTAACCTCACCTGGGAATGGAACATTTGTGAGTAATGGTAATTTATACTATAAAATGTACACAAGGCATGGTTATATATGAATATAACTTGTTTAAAGAAAAGACAAAATGAGAAGATAAGTCATAAAATCTTTTCTTATTTTACATAATTTCAAGTTCAAACCATCTACAGTTCCTCTTCTATGAGGTTCTTAAGTTTCTTCCAGCAGATGTCACTATGAGTCTTTTAGACAGTGATAAGCAGAGATCAATAGGAGACACGGGATTTAAATCGATCTCTAAAGTAAACCTGTGAATTGACTTTAAAAAGTAGGAAACCATCAAATTTAGAAATAAGTGCTGATTTTGTTTCATAGTTTTCTTGTTAACATTTCTCTGTAAGTCTTAAGAAGCGCTCTGCCTAATGGATTTAAATTGTTTGTCTGTGGCATTGGAGATGTCCGTTGCAAGACTGTATTGTAACAGGCTAACATCAAGTATGTACCTGCAGTATTATTAGAAAAACAAGGAGGGTGGTGATTGTTTACAAAAAGAGTCTTCTATTTATGATAATACAATGTCATATTTGAAAATATTTCCACTTTTGTTGTCATAGTATACTATATCTTTCCTGAAATTGGATAAAGATTATAACCGAATTCTATGGAAAAATGCTTTAATTAGTTGCTAACTATGATGTTCCCAGTTTGAGGTAATACACGTTAGGACAAACTAAACTCAGAAGCAGATACATTTATTGGAAATAGACTCAAGGCTGTAGATAGTTAGTGTTTATCAGCCCAGGATAATATTCGGTTAGCAAGAAGTACTTTGTCTCTCATAAGCAGAACTGGTAGTGACACCAGTAGGTAAGGTTGCCTAACATTTTCCATTGTAAATCCCTGTTTTCACTTGCTTATAAACTTTGCCAAACCTAGCCATTTGGGTTGAAATTTTCCATGCTTGCTCTCTTCCTCAGTCTGAACCATTCTGGAAAGTTTCAGCGAAAGCAGTTCCACCATTTAAAAAAAAAAAGAGGTAAAGGGGAAACAGTAGTTATGCTAATGTTATGGGGGTTTTTCCAACAGTTTCTTTGGAGCAGGAGCGTGGAATGTGGCAAAGGAGTAGTCCTTAGTCTGCTGCTTTTCCCATGAAAATCTGTCAAGATATAAGCCTCTGAGCTTTGCCATTTGATGTCAATGGGAAGTTATTTATATTGTAATCGCGCACAGCCCTTGTTTCTGATACCTGAATCCATATTGAAAATTACAAATATTGACTGTGAAACATTTGCTGTGATGCTTTATGTAAATATTATTACTAAAATGAGCATCCTTTTAAAAAGCTACATCCAAGAAGGATTCAAGTAGGAAAAAGATTTAAAATAAATAAAGAGCTTACAAATTTTTAAGAGATCCTAAGTTTTATCCACTTCTGTCCTCCAGTTTGTAACATCTTCAACTGGTAAGAACAAGGCATGGAGTTAATCGGCCTTAGGACATATTATTAATGGACGTATTAAAATGCTGATAATTCCAACTAATGCTACTGTGCTGAGGAACTTTAGGCCTTTTCTTTCCCTTTTGGAGGTAAAATGCCACATAGCAACTAATAATCAATACAGTGGTCAAAAATACTTGTGATTGGCAGGCCCAGGGCATAAGGATGTACTGAATCAAGGGGGTTTAATCTATAAAGCTAGTATGGTTTCTTCACTATGTAGGATTAAAAACTAAATTTTATTACATATGATTCTAGCTGAAGTGCAAAGTTTAGAATGGTGCAGGAAATCTTAATTCTCATTTTTCCTGTGTGCTTTACACAGTCCTCCTTAAGGTTCTCCAAATAGATTTTTTTCCCCTTTCCTCCTTCTTGCTGTAGTAGACAGTATCTTCACTAAGCTATCTTCTTGCATTGGGTATTTTGTGACCCTAAGATGAAGCCAAAACTTTTATAAACAAATTGTTAAATATTTAAAATACTGTTATAACAATACAAATGATCTTAACATTTCCTATTCTGCTTTACCGACTTACTGATACCCACAGCAAAATGCACACGGCTCATGATGTGTCAACTATCTTAATAGCAACATTATACTCAATTTAGGTCGGCAAGCAAAGAATACATTTTTCCTACTAAAACTGAAGAGTGAACTTAAAATAGGCAGAATACCAATTCCAAAGTTGGAATTGAACAAGACTCCTTGGTTAAGAAGTCTGAATTTGGGGGTGAAGGAGGAAGAGTGGGGCATAGTTCTTTCAGGTAAAATAAATGGTCACAGCCTGTGTTTGACATTTCTTTCAAAGACTGCACCTTATTAGTCAAAACTGTAACCTTCATAGCTCTTCCCCTTACTTAAGGAGAAACTGCAGAGTCAGACATTCTCACAAGTAACATCGCTAATGTTAGCTAAAACTCCAAAGATTCATTAATTAGAAAAACTTGGGAACCTACCATTGCAGTGAGCACACATACATGGATATGGAGCATCGTGTTCCTCTTTGCATTGCCAAAAGAATGAATTGGGGTTTTTAATCTGGTATTTGAAAACTGTGTGAGAATAATGGAACCACACACTCATCCCTGTCACCATGCTTATTAGTGCAAAATTCTGGCTCTGGGTAACTACACTTAAGTAGAAGCTGTAAAAAATAAATGATGGAGGGAAGTAGCGAAACAATGGGGGGAATTAATATTCCCACACTTAAGTCCTGCATTTAAGAAATCAGTATGCCCAACATGGTTCCCTCCTTTTTATTTCACTTTTTGACTATGGGAGATTGAGACATATGCATAAATTCACAAAATATTTGCTTAGATCTAACATTAATAACAATTTCTCTGTGAAATCCATACTATTTTAAAGTGTGTGTTTAGAGAAGGCAATTTCTCACTGTGAAGTAGGGCATGTTTGGCCTAATAGCTTGGGGTTTCTTTTACTCTTTATATAATGACTTATTCAGTGCACATCAATGTAATCACCTCAGAGTGATGATATAAACCAAAAGCCTCTGCTCCATATTCTGCAGCTGATAAAAATATATTTATTGTAGTTTATCTGATCTTACAGTTAAGTTGCACACTGATTAGGGGTATGGAAAACCTTCCATATGAGGCAAAATTAATAAGACTGGGACTTTTCAGCACAGAAAAGAGACAACTAAGAGGAACTATGACTGATGTGGAGAAAGTAAATAAGGAAGCGTTACTTAATCTTCATCAAAAACTAGGGGTCATGCAATGAATTTAATAGGAGCAGGTTTAAAAGAAACAAAAGGAAGTATTTTTTTCACACAACACACAGTCAACCTATGGAACTTGCCAGAGGATGTTGGGAAGGCCACGGCTATATTGGAGTTCAAAAAAGAACTAGATAAGTTCATGGAGGATTGGTCCATGAATGGCTATTAGCCAGGATAGGCAACGATTGCTGTTTGCCAGAGGCTGGGAATGTGCAGTGGCAGGGCTCATTTGATGATTACCTGTTCTGTTCATTCCTTCTGAAGCACCTGGCCTTAGCTACCATTGGAAGACAGGATACTGGGCTAGATGAACCATTGATCTGAGCCAGTTGATCTGTTCTTATGATCTATGCTAACCAACCCCCCCCCGGGGGGGGGGCTTCAAAAATGTGCTTAATGCATTAAATAATCAAGCTTAACTGGGTGCTGGTTGCCTCTCAGCTAAATCTTATTCCTTCATCTTTATTATGGACCTCAACCTAAAAAAAAAGCCACTCAGTTATATAAATCCCTGAATACTGATTGGCTGAAAATCTGAATGACAGTGATTGATGTTGCTACTTCATAACAACCATGAAGTGTGTCAATGCCACTGCAAATGTTCAAATGACAACCGTTAGTAACCCCTCAAAACACATAGTTTTGCATTAACAGATATCATTATTTCTCAGTAGCTACACAATCTTAGAAACTTAATTTCTGCAGAATTTGTCATATGTGCACAGCAACTTTGGCCACCTAAGCTTTTCACCACTTCTTCCTACCATTTTACGCCATGTGTTGCTTTAATCTGTCACCCAACCCACTCTCCCTTTTGCTAGTCTGTATTAGATCCTATGAAAAATGACACCATTTCAGGGAACATGGAGAACAATTAATCACCATCCTCTTTATATTTTTCTCCCTAAGTGTATTACTTTGTAACTCTCTTTAATGCATTTCCTCTTGTTGATTTCAGAGCAATTTTCTAATTTGACAAAGTTGTTTTGAATTCTGATTCTCTCCTCTGAAGTGCTTGCAGTTCCTCCTAGCTTGGTGTCAGTATCCATACACTCACTCTCTACATTCCATTGTCCAAGTCATAAATGAAAACCTTGACTAATACAAAACCCAGCACAGACTCCTACATGACTCCACTAGATATTTCTTCCCAGCCTGACAGCAAACTGTTAAGTGCTTTTTTAATATCGTCTTTCAACCAGTTGTGCATCCACCTTATGGAAGGGCCTTGACGAATGTGTTGCACACCTCAAGGCCAGCCCAAAAACTGAGACACGTACGTGTGCAGGAGTGAAGGGCCCCCCTGCCAATGAAAAATAACCACCACTGTCACTTCTTTCAGCACCAATGCGGAGCAAAGAGGGTCTCTCACCACCAAAAAATGGCCACAGCTACCAACACTTTTGGCGGCAGCACAATGCACAAAAGACCGAACCCCTTCTCCCCCCGCTGCCACCAAAAAGCCGCTGCTGGGAGGTGCTTGTGGCGGGGGGAGGTAGCAGCTCTTTTTTTTAGGCGCTATGGGGCATTCACCTCCCTGGCTGCTATGGCGCAGGTAAATATCAGGGGCATGTATCAAAGTTAGACTGACTGACATCTATAATTCGCAGGATCAGTCTTGTTCCCCTTTTTAAAGATAGATACTATGTTCACCCTTTTCCAGTCTTCTGGAACCTCTGAGTTCTTAAAGGTAATCACCAATGGTTCCAAGATTACTTCATCTAGTTCCTTAAGTACCCCACAATGAATTTTTCAATCCCTGCCAACTTGAATACATCTGACTTATCTAAATATTCTTTAACCTGTTCTTTCACTATTTGGCTTGCATTCCTCCCTCCCTTTTTTATATTTATTGTGGTGAACATCTGGTCACCATTGTCCACAGCCCATGGTGACCGGCAAATTGTCTCCTCTGCCTGGAGGAGCTGGTTCACCTTCCTCCTCTGATGCTGCTTTAATTATCTGCAGTTGGCTAGCATCCTCTGTCGTAGGTGTTTACGTTCCTATCCTGTCCATGAAGTCTAGATGCTTCTTGTTACTCTGCAGACAGGCCACTTCCTTTCACAGCTCTCACTTGCTTCCCAAGGGACTCCACTGATGGACACCTGTCAGAACAGGCTGTTCCACCAGCCTAGCAGTCATTGATGGGGATGTGGAGTCTGCATTCCCAGCAAATCAAGACCATGCTGGCATGGAAGCCTCCAGAAATTACTTTCCTTGGTGCATGATATTTAAAGATTTCCCTTCTCTCAGAAACACAAGGGTGGTTGGGAAAGAGCATCCTTAATCCATCCTCTCCTTGGCATAATCCATATTTTAAAATTACTCTGAGTGGTGAAAGAACACCCTTTTCAAAGAGACAGGGATAGGGAGAACTGGGAGAAAAAAGAGCTAGGGAAGTTTTAAAGGTCAATATTTTCTATCTTTTCAATTTTCAAAATATTCAATTTTGAAAATCTTGGCTTTAATTTTTTTTAAAATTACTCAGTTGGATAATGAGGTCTTAGTCTTCCTAAGCAGCGTTAGGGTATTGAGAAGCAATGGGATGCAAAAGAAGGAGAACTCAGTTTTAATGTTAATTAAAAGTAGTAAATACTTGCATACAAAAATTACATTAAAAGATTGCAAAGTCAAGCTTTTCAAAGTTAAGTGCCTAAACAGACTGCTTCTGTGCAACTTTTTATCTTTAGTTCACACATGCATTATGGCCAATCTGTCATAGAAAGTCTGTGGCACAGCCGGAGATGGAATGGCTTACCTTACGTTTGACATTTTCTAGTTTTGGGGCTTAACTCTGCAAGTGTTTTTTGAGAACTACCTACAGATTGGAAGTTATTCTCTGGTGTGCATGTTTACAGGATCTAGACCATGTACTTTGCACATTTACTACATATTTTTTATAACTGTAATCATGTTCAAATTGCCACAATTCAAAAAAGAGTGGAAGAAGAATCTGGTTCAGTAATTGTGACTCTGGAGGGATCATGCTAACTAGCATGAAACTACGTTTTAAAATACCATCAAGTATTTGGTAAAGTACTAACTTGTCTTCTGCAGACATCTGAGCTGGTTTTGTGGTTCTATAAGCTGCTGCAAACAATTCTATCAAAGGAAATCGAAGAACTGTAGAAAATACATATTTTTTGTTGTCATATGACAATTTCTTTGAAGGAAAAAGGCTTTTTTTAGAGTCTGTTTTTTAAAAAGAATTTCATTTAACAGAAGCTTAAACTGTGTAGTTTAAAACACTGGTGTTCCTGCTGCTGTTCATATGAAGTATTTCATCTTATCCCCTAAAGGCGGAAAGCTTAAGCAGCAATTAGCAATAGGCTTTGAGTCAAAGGTTGTGACAGTAATTGCCCCTGAAATCTGAAAAGGAGGGAGGGAAAGGGAAGGAAGGGCATAGAAAGTAGTATTAGGTTAATATATGTAGATAATAGATAAAGTGATTAGTATACTCCACAACAAATCCTCTATCCATATATATATGAATGCTTACACCAAGAAAAAAACCCAAAAGGATGAAATCCAGAAATGGACCTTTGTGCCTTAACAGGAAGAGACTAGCTTTCTTTTACTCTCTACACAGTAGAAATCTATCTGATAGAAGCACCAGTTTTAAATGGTGGGTTTTTTTCTGCAATTTTTTTTTAAGGATGTTTTGAATTCCTGCTTATGTATGATCTTGCTTCATATTTTCCTGGTTCACAGTACTGTAAAATTTTAAAACAATGTCACAATAGAGAAGATTATGAACATAGGAAAAAATGAGAATACAGTTCTACTTTAGAGAATAAAGTATACTAATATGAAAAGATTAAATATTTTATATTCTCTTCAGATTGTGTGTTATCGTAGCCCCTAGGAACTCCCGTCATAGATTCTGTTATGCTAAGTGCTGCACAAATGCAGAGCAGTGACAGTCCATGTCTTAAGATTTTACAGTCTAAGTGAAGTCAGAAAAATTGTAATATATATTTAAAAATTGAGGTGGGGGACTCAAGAAGAATCTGAAGATTCTTCTTCAAGTGCTGATATCTATGTGGATTCCAGATGCAGTTATGCATGCATGTCATGCACTGGAGCTGGACATATTCAGAGTAGTATCTGCCCACCTGCACGCATGCCTCACATTCTTCACATGTAGTCAAATTCCAAAAGGGTAGCCGTGTTAGTCTATTGTAGAAAGACAACAGAGTCCTGTGGCACTTTTAAAGACTAACAGATTTCGTCAGTGGGATTTTCTCCCACGAAAGCTCATGCGATAAATAAATCTGTTAGTCTTTAAAAGTGCCACAGGACTCTGTTGTCATTCTTCACATGGTCCATCCGAGGTCTTATGTAGCTGTAGAGGTCGACACTTCCTCAGTTTCCTCTTACCACCATGTGGCCACAGTTGAAACATTCTTCTCACTCTTCAGAACAGCTATAGAGCCAAAAAAGAGTTTAAAATGTATTCTATATGTTGTTAATATAATTATTGTGATAGTTAAAGTTGTAGTTCTAGTTGATGTAATAGGTGGTGTTACTTAAGTTCCACCCTCCCTGGGAACGTCCAGCCATCTTGGCGAACTGTGCTCAAACAAGCTGGATTCAAGACCTGTGCCACGTACCCATGCTCATTCTCCGTGAGCAAAGAGCACCAGCATTGCCTCTATTGCCTCACTATTAGAATCATAGAATCATAGAAAAATAGGGTTGGAAGGGACCTCACGAGGTCATCTAGTCCAACCCCCTGCTAAAAAGCAGGACCACTCCCCCTAAATTATCCCAGCCAGAGTTTTGTCTAACCGAGCCTTAAAAATCTCCAAAGATGAAGATTCTACCACCTCCCTAGATAGCCCATTCCAATGCTTCACCACCCTCCTAGTGAGAAAGTTTTTCCTAATATCCAACCTTACCAGCTGTAATTTGAATACCCAGCTGTAATACCCAGTTGTAATACCCAGCTGTAATTTGAAACCATTGCTCCTTGTTCTGTCCTCTGTTACCCTCGAGAACAGCCTAGCTCCCTCCTCTTTGGAGCAACCCTTCAAGTAGTTGAAGGTTGCTATCAAATCTCCCCTCAGTCTTCTCTTCTGTAGACTAAATAAGCCTAGTTCCTTCAGTCTCTCCTCATAAGTCATGTGCCCCAGCCTCCTAATCATTTTTGTTGCCCTCCGCTGGACTCTTTCTAATTTGTCCACATCCTTTCTGTAGTGGGGAGCCCAAAACTGGACACAGTACTCCAGATGCGGCCTGACCAGTGTCGAATAGAGGGGAATTATCACATCCCTCGATCTGCTGGCAATACTCCTACTGATGCAGCCTAATATGCCATTGGCCTTTTTGGCAACAAGGGCACACTGTTGGCTCCTACCAAGAACCCATAAAGCAAGGGAACTGAGAATCAAGAAATACTTCATTAAGGAAGCAATCTGACTCTGTACACACCCTGGGGTGGCACTGGGGATCTGCCTGAATGTTTGGTGGAATCTGCGTCACCAGTGGTACTCACTGCACCGACTGAAACCCACCATACACACAAGAAACAGTCACGGAGACAAAGGATAGATCCCCGAGAGGGTCAACTTCCAAATGCTGCATTCACACATTGAGGGTGCATCTACACTTGTGAATTAAGTCAGTTTAAGCCTGCTTAAGTCGACTTAATTTAATCAGCATCTACACTACAATTTCCTTAAATCGACTTAAGGAAATTTTAAGTCCACTTTATTAAACCTAAATTAAGGTCAACTTTATAAAGTCGACAGCCAGTGTAGACGCAGATTAGCCCTAAATCAACTTTAAGTCGACTTAAAGGGTCCCAGGGCTCCCCCACTGACCTCCCTGCCAGGATGGCTGGCACTGCCAGAGCCTGGTGTGCCCACCCTGCTCCTATACCCTGTCCCTGTCTTGCTCAGCCCCCATTGTACCAGGGTACAATGGGGCAAATGCTGATCCCCCTGGCACTTTGGAAGGGGTGCCCCCCCTGCCACCATGGACCCCGGTCAACTAGCCCCTAGAAGTCAACTTAGGCATCCAGTGTGGACGCTCTAAGTCGATTTGCCAAGGTCCACTTTAAGTTGACTTAATTTTATAATGTAGACATGCTAAGTCGAAAGTTGACTTTAAGTTGACTTAGCAAAGTCGACTTATTTGGCCAAGTGTAGCCATAGCCTGAGTGACCAACAGTCAGGTGAATTGTTGCAGGCGGCTATAGAGTCTCCAGCTACGAAAGAGGCAAAAGCAGACAAAAGGATGAAACATCTACGTGAGCCCGAGATGACAGCCAATACTTGCGTCCCAGTGCCCCTCAACCCCAAAAAGCTGGACCTTATTGCCTGCAAAGTCTGTTTGTCTGGTGCAATTTCGTAAAGGTACCAAGCCATCGTAGTGGAGTATGACTCTTAAGTCATACTTAAGGCTAGCAGAATTCCAAGCCTCCCTCCTGGAGGATAAACAAGCAGAGGTTAAGGCCTCATTGCAGAAAGCAAACTGGTCTCCAAAATCTGCCTGCAAGTGGTAATGGATGCAACAGACACAGAGGCTTGCTCCCTGGCATCTGGGCAGGTACTCAGAAAGGACTCCTGGCTACAAACTTCTGGTTTCTCTAAGGAAGTCCAGACCACCCTGGAAGACCTTGCTTTTGACAACCAGAAACTCTTCAGTGACAAAACAGACAAGAGTCTTCATTCCTTGAAGACTCCAAAGCTTCACTTCAGTTCCTGGGCCTATACACTCCAGCCCCCACAAGATTTCAAACACACAAAGCATACCAACCCAAATGCCCACTTTGATGCACCTTCCCAACCTTACCTCGCATGCCATCAGGAACCAGCCCCCATCGCCAATGCTCACAGTATGCTTGATCTACTCCTTCTATGTCAGCCACCTCTTCCACCAATGCCCCCAAAGAAAACCCTTTTGCCTCAATAGCAGAGAATCATGAACCCCTCCTTATTCTGTCTCCAACTCTCCCAATAGCATTTGGAGGCCTTGCTCGATTTGCCCACAACTGGAGCAAGATTACCACCAACAGGTGGGTATTGGATATTGTACATCAGGGTTACCTGATAGAACTCCATATCTTCCCATTCCAACACCCACCTCAGAACAACCAAGCATATCCCACCCAAGTACACCTCCTCCACAGAGAAACTCAAACTTCTCCAAAACACATCATCAAATCAGTGCCAGACTGCTACCAGCCCTGGGGCTTCTACTCCCCCTACTTCCTGATACTGCCTTCCCCCCCACCCCACTCCAAAAGCAGGGTCAGGGAGGGCTCAGCCCCATTCTGGGCCCTAAACAAACTAATCTGCAAGTTCCATTTCTGCATGATCACTCTTCCTCGGATCATTTCCTCCCTCCAACATGGGCTCGGGTTTGTGGCTCTCGATATGAAGAATGAGTACTTCCATGTGTACATCCATGTAGCACACTGCAAATTCTTTCACTTTTCAGTGGAGCAATCCCGCTATCAATTCTGTGCCCTCCCTTTAGCCACTGTTCCTCATGTATTCATAAAGGTTTTTGCTGTTGTAGCAGCATACATGCATTGCTTATGCCATTCCATCTTCCCATACTTGGATGACTAGCTCTTAGTAGCATCATCCTGCGATCATTTACTGGACATTATCCGGACATTATGCGCACTCATCACCCTCAACATAGGTATCAACAAAGACAAGTTGAGCCTCCTACCCGCTGGGGAGCTCGCGTTCATTGGAACCCAGCTGGACTCCTGGACAGCTCACGCATTCTTCCCAAGGAACAGATTTGCTGTTCTCACTGGCTATCATTACGCAGCTTCATCATCCACATACACAAATCTACTGAGGACCAATGGCGGTGGCCATTTCTGTTATTCCATATACCCAACTCCTGTGAGATGCCTCCAGCAATGGCTAAGAACAATATACAACCCACAGAAGGATTCTCTGAACAAGCAAGTATCCCTACCTCCCCTGGTAATAACTTCCCTGTCATGATGGTGTGACCCATTGAAGGCAATGCAGGGCACTTCCTTCCATCAACCCGATGTTACCATCATAAAGGATACCTCAGAGGCAGGATGGGATGCTCATATATGGGGCCATATGACAAAAGGCTTGTGATCCCCCCAGGTGGGTGAGGATGCACGGCTACATCGTGGTACTCAGAGTAGTCCAACCTGCCTGCCAAGTGCTCCTTCCTCTCATTCAACATATACATGCTCAGATCCTCTCGGACAATATGACAATGGTGTACATAAACAAGCGAGGGGCAGCTAGATCCCTGTCCCTCTGCAGAGAGGCAATCCAGCTATGGAACTGATGCCCTCTGGCATGGCATTATGTTACAAGCAATACATTTACCAGTTACAGACAATATTTGGATGGACAAACTAAGCTGCTCCTTCCATTACAAACAGAAGTGAGAACTCCACAACCCCACTCTTCACAATTTCTTTCATTGGGGGGGCACCCCCTGACGAGATGTGTTCACAACAACCAAGAACAGCAAACTTCCTCTCTTCTGCTCCAGGGAAGAGCTAGGGCGAGGATCACAGGGAGACACCTTTCTCCTCCCATGGAAGCTGGACCTTTGTTATGCCTTCCCACCCCTACCACTAATTCCCCGGGTTCTTCAAAGTGAAATGAGACCAAACCACACTCATACCCATAGCCGTGAGCCACACTCGTATCCATTCTGGCCATGATAATATTGGTTCATGGATCTTCTTCATCTCTCAGTCTGCGCTCCGATACCTCTTTCCCTGTGGCCAAACCTACTACCCCAACAGAGTCAGATCCAGCAAGCAACCTTTCTACCTTATGGCCTGGTATTTGGATCAGGTTCACAAAGAGATAATGCTTGCTCCACATTGAGTGCAAAAAATACTTACATATAGCCAATGCCACACAACCAGAGCTTGCTACCAAGCCAAGTGGAGGTGATTCATGACTTGGGCCTCTAACAACTGCACCTTATTGAATGTATCTGTACCAACTGTTGTAGATTATCTACTTCACCATCAACATTCAGGCCTCATCCACTCCTCCATAAGAGTTCACCTAGCAGCCATTAGCACCTTTCTTCCTTCAAAAGATGGAACTTCCATATTTAGCCAGCCAACATCTGCACACTTCTTGCAGGGTCTACAGAACACATTTCCTTCTGTCAGGGAACCTGCCCTAATATGGGACCTCAACCTAGTCGTTTCCACATTCACAAAACCTCCATTCGAACCCTTAGTGGCATACCCAGTTCCCTACTTACATATGAAAATAATCTTCCTGGTGGCCATGATGGTAGACCCTCCATTTTGGTATCCTACAGGAACAAAGTCTCCTACGGCTCCACCCCAAGTTTCTTCCCAAGGTGGCCTCACCATTCCATTCAACCAGGTTATCCATCTTTCCATATTTCACTCCAAACCACACTCCTCCCCCAGACAACACACTCTGCAGTCACTCAGTGTCTGTCATGCACTGGTCTTCTATCTCCATCATATCCATTCTTTCCAGGCCTCACCAAGACTCTTGCAATAGCAGAGCACTGCCAAGGCCAGGTACTCTCTTCAGCGTATCTCTAAATGGATCTCCCGGTGCATCATGAAGTGTTACTGTCCCTGCTACATCCCACTACCACTGATCATGAAAGCTCATGCCATACAAACATAGGCCACTACATTTGCCTTCCTCAGCCACGTCCCATGACGTTTTTCCCCAATAGGGTGCTACCTCAAAGAGAACTTAGAATGTCAAATCACTGACCCACACATTATCCTGAAAGTCAGATAAATGCACAGGGCTTCCTGGAGGTCTCACATATAGAGAACTTTTATATTTGTAGGGTATTAAAGCAGATATATTTTTTTGAGTATGGTTTGTTTTGTTTGGGTGATTTTGTGCCTTAAATATATTATATAAAATCTTCTGTTCTCTTTTTTGGATATGGAGATGGGAAAGTAACAGAAAAACTATAAAATGCATATTGACTGATTAATAATTTATAACACTGTTCTTCTATTGAGTATATTTGAGGAACGGGTGTTTTAAATTTTCATAAGATTTTTTTTCCCCTTTTGGAACAACAGTTCTATCTTCAGGTAAAAATTGTAAATGAAGCCTGGCTAAAACTTAACAATGCTTTTCCACAAGTATGATTTTAATAGCATGATAGATTTAAAGTGGTTTTTATTGTACTAAATTTCAGTTAATGATTGTTAGGAGTGTAGAAAGAAAATCTACAGTATCCCTTCTTAGTTAATGCACAGATTACTATGTAGGATTCAAGAGCTGAATCATTACACAAAGAATTTAAAGAATCAATTAGGCCTCTTCCATATCCTAATCCTACTACTAGTTTAAAGCATATAGGCTGGAAATGTTAGATAACTTGCTGAGAGGTAGTTCTAATGATGCAATTATTTTACCTAAAGCTCAGTGGGTATGTTTTTCCTGGGTGATGCCTATATTGTTTTTGGTTTCATACCTGGGTAGACTAATGGTAGTAGGTCTTAATTCTTGTGAAAAAAAATCAGACTTTAACAAGTCTTATCTTGACAGCAAGTCTCTCTGTAAATTCCCTTAAACAGGGCTCTTTTTTGAAAATTTAAACACTAAAATAAACCAGCCATCATTGAATATTAGTTTTTCTGAGCCAAATGCTGTTTTGCACTGATATTTTCTTTGGAGAAATCAGCAGACAGACATTTAATCCAGTAAAATACTAGTTGTATCCAAGCATTTTGTCTTTTGTTAAATATGATCCAGACAGTTTGGCTTAGAATTGGATACAACAGCTGGGGTTTCTCTCTTTGCTGAAGAAAATACTTTTTTTCTTCCCAAGCAATGATACAAAAGAAGTTAAGTACTGTTATTTTAGTTTATTAACTAAAACTGAGTAAGAGCTTGGTTTCAGAATGATGTGCAAAGATGGTGATGTCAGCTCAGCTTTTAGATTCAAAGTCAATGGGATTTCTCGTGTGAATAAAGTTACCCACATATTTAAGTTTGCTGAATTGGGGCTGTATTGTGCGTTAGTCAATTCACTCCCAGCACATTTTGGGGATGCTAACAATGTTTTCACCACATTTTTCTTAAAGGGATTGATTTTGGTAAAACATTATTTTAGTCTCAATCTGCCCCTTAACTAAACGTTTGACGGGCACTTTTCATTCTTTTTGTTTATATCTTTCAAAAGACTTTGTAGTAGTGATTGATAACCGCAAAGATGCCCACCTCTGAGAAAATAACAAACTTGTGAAAAACCCACTGCTTAAGCTTGGCAAGCGGATTGGTCATCACTAGAAACAACATACCAGGAAACCAGTTCTCTCTGCAAAATAAAGTACTTATTAAAATAAAAACACTTCATATACAAAAAAGATTTAAGGGAAAAATTGTGGTCTTACAGCCCTGAGAACAATACATAAGTACAAGATACAATATTCGAGTAAGTGGAAAATGGAAGTGTAGTACTGTTTGTTTGTGACATAGTAGTGAAAAGTAACTAAATACACTTGTGTTGCATGATAGACATGTCATTCATTTTTATATCAGCATTACAATTCAGTCGAAACCAAGTTGCCTTCACGTACTCTCACATAGCTGATGCCATGTTAGAAAAGCTTTATTAGGCCTTGAGTGGAACAACTACTCTTCTAATTTTTGTATGGATTATATTTTACAGGAGAGAAGCAAAAGTTTGGCTATGATCGGTCAGGATTTGATGTGGAGGATTCTGATGGTCCAGATGATGACGACAATGATAATGAAGATGATGATGAAGACAGCCAAGCTGAATCAGTCTTGTCTACAACCCCTTCAGTTACAGCCAGCCCTCAGCATCATCCATCTAGAAACATCCTACAGGAGTCCACAAGTGCTGATGAAGAAATCAGAATCACGGACTGCTTTGCTGGAGTTCACACGGACTCTATGGATGGTCTACCTAAAGCACTAATTACAAAGATGACTGTTCTTAGTACAGTACAGTCAGACTGCAGGAGTTCCGGGTCACCAATAGCAGTTGCATATCAAGAAGCAAAAGAAGAGAAAATACACAACAAGGAACCAAGTACAGAGCCTACAGTTTCCCCTGGCACTTCTCCTAGATCTCCATGTCATCAGATGTCTGTTGATTATCCAGATACAGCAGAAGCTTTGGGAAGTTTTGCAGTATCAGCTACAGTCGTTACAAAGGTTAGAGTATTCAATTTGGAAGGCAGGCGAGGGGGAGAATCATATTTTAAATCCTTTTCAAGAACTGAGATTGGGAGCCAAACGTTTTATCTATACTTATTTTGGTGATTTTTCTAAAATTTAAAAAAAAAAAAAAAAACCCAAATAATTTGCTTTTATTTTCTAAATGAAAGAGCATAGTAATAATATAGAAACAATTTTTTTCAAAAAAGTATGGAGAATAGATTGTGGCTCCAGGCATAAAAGGATTAGTTGTAACATTGTTCTTTAGACTTCTGCTAAAGTTTGAAAGTCATTGTCTGTGTTAAGACTAAATAGTGGCATATACCAAATACTTTGTGGTAGAATAGACTAGACTAGACTGCCATGTTTCAGGTTTCAGAAAACATGCACAATAGTTGTGCTTGTTCAATACCAAAGGCTGGAAAGGGCAAGTAATTACTAGCTTGGGGCTGTGAAAGAATTAAGATTTGAATTCAAGGTTTCTAACCCTGTGCACCTTCACACAAGTGAAAAGGTTAGTTGTTGGGTACAGGACTTCATCAGCAAAAGGAGGATCCACTGTGTCTGGCTGGAGATTCACCTGCATAAGGCATACTAAAGCAAGATGCTAGGGTGATGCATAGGCTGTTCTGATGGAATGCAGGGGGATTTACTTCTGGGGGAATTCTGCACCAAATATTATTTGTAAAAAACACAAATATCACACCAACTTCAATTATTTTGGTAATTTATTTCAAAATAACTGTCAGCAAATGTGTCGAAAAATACAGACAAAAGATTCAGAAAATGTTTTTTGACAAAAGTGTATTACAATAGTAGGCACTGTAGAGAGACGCAGGATGAGTGTGTCCCTATGTCCGACTGTTTACAGTCTAATTCAACAAGGTATAGGAGAAGAAAAAGGCACAGAGGTGAAGTTACTTGTCCACAGCGAAACAGCAAGTCAATGGCAGAGTTGGAACAGAACCCACCTCTCCCCCAGTCCAGCTCAGTGCCCTCTCCATTTGCCCATGTTAGTTTGAGAACAATGTTTGATCATCATCCATCTCTTTTCATTCTAACTGAATGTTAGTTCAGTTGTACCGCTCACAGCTTTATTTCTGTTAGAATCCTGTATCAACAAATACATTGTAGCATTAGTCTCTGGACTGACTGCAAGGTTAATGCTGATGATGTAAATACCCCTGGAAGAGGACACATTTAGATCTGAATGTCCAGTGACCAGATAGCACAGTAGTTGATTTCCAGCTGAGAGCAGATACCCATAATGAATGTACTGCAAGGGAAATGCCAAAATGCTTGTCAGTATTAAAACACTAGAAAGAAAGCAGATGTACTCAATTTGGAAAAGGATGAGGAGACATGGGAAGTCATTAACTGTCCAGTGATCAACTGCAGTGTCAACTGATTTGTTGAGACTCCCTAAAGGAAAAAGTAGGCTGCAATTCAATATACCTCCTTTAGAGTATTTTTGATTTAATCTAGGTGTGCCAGCAACCTTAATACTGAAATGTATTTCCTGTTCTCTCTTAGAGCACACCCTCCATACGGCTTCTCTCACCACCAGTGGACCAAAGCACACAGACAACAATGGTGGATCCTTCATCAGCCTCACCCTATCCTAACATCCAGGAGGAGAAGCTGCAAGAACATCAGCAACATGCCACCGAACTGACAGCTCCTCTGACTCATTTATTCAGCCACCTTCCTTTGCACTCCCAGCAGCAAGCCAAGACACCTTACGGTATGATTCCAGTGGGGGGAATTCATGTGGTCCCTGCTGGCCTAGCCACATACTCCGCATTTGTACCAATTCAAGCAGGGCCAGTGCAACTCACCATTCCTGCTGTTAGTGTGATTCACAGAACTACAAGTGCGCCTGGCAACACGGCATGTGCAGCATCTGCCACTGCAAACCCACTAGGAGTTACCGAAGTGAAGAGCGTTGTGCCATGTATTCCAATAGGTCAGATTAACGTGCCAGGCATCCAGAGTCTGAGTGCCCCAAGCTTACAACCTCTTCCACCGCTAGGCATGGAGACCGTCAACATTTTAGGCCTGGCCAATGCAAATATAGCCCCACAAATCCATCCTTCCGGACTCACGCTAAATGCTGTGGGACTGCAAGTTCTGACTGCAAACCCTTCTCCCCAGAGCAATCCTAGCCCTCAGACACACATTCCAGGCCTGCAGATATTGAATATAGCATTGCCTACTTTAATCCCTTCAGTCAGCCCAGTGACTACAGATGGGCAAGGAGTTCCAGAAACACCAGCCTCCAGTAATAAAGCCTGTGAAATTCCTCAAGAACGGACTCCAGTGAGCTTTCCTGCAACTGACATCAACCAGATCACTAGTGCTGTATCTCCTCCAGCAGCACCTGCTGTCCAGTGGTACAGTGTCAAAAAGGTTGCCGAGCCTCTTCCTTCAAAGGAGCATGAAAGACTTGAGGGTCCTGGAAAAACGGATCCAGAAAAGGTAGATCCAGTGAACCATGTCAAACCAAAGTGTGATGTCACTTCCATTCAGGTCCAAAGGGCTTCCGCATCAGAACCCCTCTTGAAGGTGAATTCTGAAGTTTTAACCAAGTCTCCAGTTCATCAAACTGTCTCTCCAGATAGACCGTTACACAGGCCAACAGGATTGCCACGAAGGCCGAATACTGTACAGTTTAGTGATGGTAGCAGTGATGATGAGGATAGACTTGTCATAGCAACCTAGATTTTTTTTTTTTATTATAACACTTAAAGGTTTCTTTGCAAACCTTCCTTTCCTTAAAGCACATTTTTTCTGACAAACTCATTACTAATCTTTGTGCAATCATGAACTCTTGACCAATAATTGTTGTTTCTCGTCAGCTCCAGCCATTTTTGTACATGTTGTATAGACAATTGTGCCTTTTTGGAGTTTTATGTTTAGAAACCTGTACAGATTGTTGAATATCTATATATAATATGTATATTAAAACCAGATAGTTGCTTGTGTTTAGTAAGTAAAAACATCTTACGTCAGGAAAATTAAAATGATTAAATTATATGTTGCACTGTTAAATGTAAATTTTTTTATGGCTGTGGGACAAAGTTTCTGTGTACAGATCTAGTATGTAAAACTCCATATTTATTGTATCCATATTAGTCTTGGAAGAAGGGTCTGTCCATTTTTCTTGTGTAAGACAGTAGCTTTACACTTATCAGAATACAGTATCTGTGTTATGAAATATTACAGTAAAGTTTTGTTTACTGACTTTACCATTGCTTACGTTGTGCCTTCTTGATACTATTTAGTGGTTGGGAACTCCCCTAGACCACTTATTTTAATACAGTCCCCAGAAATTGCTTTCTAGTTTGAAGCTAGTGATAAGCTGCTTGCAAATGTGGTTTCACCCATAAAGAGTGAATTAACAGCTATTCTGGGCTCTTGGGAAGCAAAGCTGTCCTTTTTAAAGTTCTGGAGGGAGAGTATTTGCATGTCATTTTTTTTTCTAAGAAAAATTTGTCCCTCAATTTCTCATTAAATCCTGAATGTCTTTTTTCACCTTCCAAAACTGATGAGGTTAGAAGATCATCTTGTTTTTGTAACTGTGAACCATAAAGCCACATTTTAATTAAACTAAAATATGGCTGAGCAAGAAAGGAATAGTTTGTGTCTTCTTGATTGTAGTATCACCATGCGAGTGGCAAAAAAAAATAAAAAAAAATGATCCTGCAGCGGTCAGGGTTTTGCAGTGCTAGTTGTCAGGACATGTCCTTAGCTTCTAATGAGTATTTTGTTACAGGAAATCATTACTTCAAGCACCAAGAGGCTAATTTTGCCTTACCTACAGCTTCATCTTATTCATTCAGGAAAAAAATAGTTTGATCCATTCAAGATATGGAACAATTTAAAAATACTGAAAGTGAGATGCAGTGCAAGCAGTTTAAAGTTACCAACAGACCTCTAAGCTGTCCTAAATCTGGAATTATCCTGAAATTGATGTGATTAAAAAAAAAAACCTTTAAACAAAACTATTTCATTTGTTCATTTAAGAAGGATATGGAAGTAGGTTAAAGAGCATTTTAAACAGTCAGATTTATAAAGCCATTTTAATAACTAAATCAAAATTCAGTAGCATTAAGTAATAAGTGAAAAGCAACCTTTCTGGTTACAATAAAAATGTGCATATGTAATGATTGAGAAACTTGAAAATCAGGAGTGAATCTGAATGTTAGCTGGGCTTTATTGCTCACAGTTCTATTTCCATAAATTATAATAGCAATTAACTCATTGTTTTAAATACAAGTGCAATATTCTATCACTTAGCCATTTTTAAATTATCTGGTTTTGTATTTTACTCATGTTGTCTACAGCAGGCAGGGGTGTCAAATTCATTTGCTATGGCGGGCCAGATTTGACTTAAATGTATTTCAAGCGGGCTATACGTAGCATAAATCGAAATACCAGGGCACTCTCACGGCATCGCGGAACACTGTGTATGCAAAACTGCGCTCCCTGCTACCCCACACACTCTCTCTCTCTGTTAGGGAGAGAGAGAGTGCAGTCACAGGCCGGATGGTGTGGCCCATGGGCCGCATGTTTGACACCCCTGGTCTACCATTTTACAGCACAAAGTAATAATGTTGAATGACCTTTGATGACAGTACCATATTTGCTATTTCTTAAACATATCTATGCGATTGTCAACTAACTATGCTAATACGCAGCAGTTAGAACCAAATGTACTAAAGAGAAAAAAAAAAAAATCACTGCCTTTTCCTGAAGCTTTTTTCGGGGGCGTAATCACTTGGAACAATGAGCACCTTCAATAGCTGCCGAAGTTATTGAGAGTTCAGATTAGTCAATGCTTCACAAAATTGGGGTTCAGATTTATAAGCGTCTTGCTTTCAGCCATGGTGCTAAATGTTGCTGTGTATTTGTATGTTTTTTTATAACTGTTCTGTTGTAAAATATGGGTATCTTATTACATTTTCATTGTAATGGACTTGTTTGGATTTATGTGAAGTCACTTTTTTAACTAAAAAGTATGTAAGGATTGCTGCATTATATGTTCAATAGATTGATCCTGCTCCAATGGGAGTTTTGTTATTGATTTTAAGAAGTATCTAATCAGGCCCTAAATATGCCTTTTTCAGCTAGCTATAACTAGTTATTGAAAGTTCTTGCTTAGTGCTTTTTGCAAAGTGCAAATAATTTTCTCAAGACTTCTTAGAAGCTTTGGATTAATTTTAGCCATCTCTTCCGTGAAGTGAACACATGATGATACAAACAAATTAGTTATATTGTTGCTTAATTTGAGCATCTTTATATGGTAGTATCAGATTGAAAAAGATTAAATGGATGAGACAGGATTGTTAAAAGAAAAGAAAAAAAATCAAATGTTTGAAGGATTTAAGTTGAATGGAATAACAAACAATGTGCACAAGTGATTAACATATGAAATAGCCCTCACTCCCCCCCAAAAAACCCACCCCAAATTACACATATACACCAAAATTCTCAATTTTCTAACTTTGGGAATCAGCAGAGATTTACTCTGCTATAGATAGTTCCTCCTCAGTATTCTTTTTGCTGGAACTGCATGTGCCAGCATTCTAACGGTTAACCATCTCTGAGACGCATTGTACTAGCACAGTTGAAGAGAAATGATTGATTTGCTATAAATTAAATGCAGTGACTGTCTATATGCAGCTCTCTTCTATTCTAGGTTTCATAACGTCAAGAAGTGTGATGCAGAAGAGTGCCGTGATAAGACAGATTCCTTGCTTGGTAAGTCAATGACAGCAATAAGGAGCAGAGGAAGGACCCAATAGGCTGTCCTGTGGAGCGTTACAGACACCTATGCTATTGGTAGTAACTGCTGACATCACTTACCCCACAAAAACCACTAAGCTGATGCCAGAAGTAGGAGTTCCACTAATGACAAGGTTAAGGGGCAATTGCAGATGAGCCACATAGATAATCTTTTTAGAATGAGAAGTGGAAGAAAACAGTGTTTCATCAAGACGCCAATAATTGTCACCTTTTTTCCTTCCTGTGTATGGGATGTAAGCTCCATGCCTTATTTTATGTTTGTACAGCATCTCTGACTGTGGCTAGTATCAGAACTAAATAATAAAATCAAATGTGGCCACAGCTTACAGACACCTGGGATTCTTGCCTGTTCGTCTTCAGCATTTATCAATTTTGCTTTAATTATATGCCAAAAAAAAGCTTTTGGTTATTTGGGAGAACATTTAATTTGGTTTTTGCACTGAAAATTGGTTGTCAGGCAAATAAAAGGCCTATACATTCACATAATACATTTATTTTCCAAGTTACGTAACATCTGTACATCACACAGGTGGTTATTTTTCCATTGCTGTAAGCATGTGACTACTTGCATAGCAATCGGGGCGGGGGGAGGCGTGTTAAGTCATGTTCTATACAGTTCAATTAAAGTGAATGCACTTATAGCAGTTTGCCAGCTGAAGATACAGGCCAAAACCCTGATTCAAGACAGCATATATAAACACGTGCTTAATTTTAAGCATGTGCTTAGGTCTCATTAATTTCAGTAGGACTTAAGCACAAACATGTCTGTTGAACAGATCCCCAAAACCCTAATTACAAGAATTAGATAAGTAACCTCACTATTTTTAAGGGTCTTAAGTAGTGGTGGTGATGGTGTTTATCAGAGCCACATTCTATTATCTTATCATTTTGGTAATCACTGTGAAGACTTGGAATGTAGAAAATATATTCGCCCTGGATTTCCAGTAATAACTGCGTTCTTTGTAGTAACGTTTTTGGAATGCAGGTTCTCATTGTGGAATCTAGGAAGCAATGTGTGTCATAGTCCCTCTTAGAGCTCTGATTTCATCAGACAATCGATTCATTACTCCTATGGCAACATCCCGGAGTGTCATGCAGCCATTCTGTCATAACGAGCCCCACACTCGCCCAGTCGGTGGGGTTAGCCCAGTGGCTCATATCACTACCTATTACTCCCAGTATTGCGTCTATGGCTGAAGTAAAGGTCTGGTGTCAGGGCTTATCTCCCCTCCACTGACCCTTGTTGCCTTTTGGGTCTGTTGGTTGAAAAATGTTCATTAGAATGACTTTCTGCTGAGAACCACACTTTATCCAAAACAAGTTTTCTACCAGAAGATTTCAGTTTCACCAAAAGCTTTTGATTTCTCATTGAGGGGGGAAAAAAAACAATCAAAATACTGGTTACCTACCTGGAAAGCCTGTCAATTTCCTACTGTGCTGCATTCTCCCACTCATCTGTGGGGATAGAGGCAAAAAGCCCAGAAGGTTTGCCTCTGTCACCTAGAGCTCAAGGGAGGCAGAGAGACTTGGCTCTGTGCTTCTTGGGCAGTTGTCCTGTAACTGAGTATTTCTTTAAATCCTTTTCCAGAAAATGTTTCCGGTTTTTGATGTTTTGCCCTGCTTTAACTTACTTTTCAAGACAAACCCAACACACGGCTGCCCCATGTCACCTATCTCCAAGACATTAAGTTGTATAAGAAATCCATAGGAACGGTATTTGTGCTCCATCAAGTCAAAGTACTGCCACATACTTGCTTTTATATCACTCTCGTTAGGCCGAACAGGGTGTGTGATATCCAAAGAGCAAAAGTGTACTATAGCATCCTAGAATATGTTTTGGATAAACAATTTAATCCCCCTTGAGTTTACTTACAAGGGGTGACAAAAAAGAAACCCATCACTGTATTGCTTATCCCAGATGTCTGAATTTTCACAAGATGCCCAAGTAAATGTTCATAAACACACCTGAATTTGTCTGCCGAGTTCCTGTTTCTCATTTTGATAGTGTCCCCTGCTGATTTAAGTGTGGATAGAGTTTCCCAATGTTGGAGAAAACTAACACTGTATAGCTGATTCACAAGTTTAAAACCCAGAGACTCAAATCACCTACATATGACTTGCTGCTCAAGGTGTCATAAAAAATAATCCTACTCTGGGAGTTTCAATAGACTATCCCCTACACAATCCTAACTGCTGTTGCTCACCATATGAAAGGAAGGTCTTTAGGCCTGTTGCCTTTGACAGGCTTCTCTGGGGCTAGGGGCTATTTCAAAATGAAGGAAATTTCTTCCCAGCTTTAGGATTATCATGGTTTATGGTTTTGGTGATGGATTCTCATCAGTCTTGGACAGAAGTTTATGGGCAATCTTTTGTGTACATTAAATTATGGTTGATTATGGGTATCTTTTAGGATTATTTTGTAACACTGGAAAGCTATTTCTCCACTGACTAAGATGAAGATGAGTGTCTAAAGAATCTGGTGATAATGTAATCTATAGAAAGCTAAAGCCAGGGGTAGTTCCTTAATAGCATACGTAAATCATCGCTGGATTATATCCCCGAGGATGAAACCATTGTAAAAAGGTATTGACATTTGTATGTATAATGGTAATGAGTAGATTGTGGATTATTGGTTAGCTGAAGATAGAAGCAAACTAATTATCTACTCGCCCCTCCCCCCACAAACCCCCATTAAAATACATTCCATTACCAGATTATCCACTAACAAAGTATGTGGGAGGGCAGAGTCAGAAGAAAGAAATAGGTAATTGTTTTGGGAAATGGTCTTTAGATATTAATAAAAACACTCAATACATTTTAAAAAGTTATTGGACACTATGCCTCCTCCCCAACCCCTAGAATAATAATATTTTGAGTAGCTAAAATACAAATGTTGCCTATGAAAGCTCAGAAAACCCTGCTAATTGAAAGATGACAAGGCACTGCATTCCTAACATTCAGTCATGGAAAGAAAAGGCCTGTCTTGATCAGTCAATTAGCTAGGCATGCTTAGTTTTCTTTGGTAATAACAGGTTTATTTTGCCGCATGAGGTCAAATGTTAAGCCCTGTTTGATTTTGTGGTTTTACTCTTTACTGTTTTTGAAATCCCTTGCTCTTTCTTTGACCAATGTGACATTATTGTGTAATGTTGGAAACAGGCCAATTGAAGATGGATTGTCAACACAGGTAACCCTCTGTTTTCAATTTTCATTGTTACCTGGTTAAAATGACCTCATTTCAAATTAGACACGACTCATTTCATATTCACATATATATTTAGGCATTGAGTTAAATCCCATAACTCGTTTTAGTCTTTCAAAATGCTAAAGATGTTAACATATAGCTCAGTTTGGTTACACATCAATACAATTTGAGTGCAATGGTCATCTCTTAAATTCATAGGGCTCAGCCATGACTTTTCCATGGGCAAAGCTGAGAAAAAGATTGCATCTCTCTCCCAGTTCACTCCTCCCTACCTCCAGAGGAAGGACCCTGCACCAAGATTACCCCAGGCACAGCACATTTCCCTGCTCCATTAGTGTAGCTATGCTAACTGATGCATTGTAGAGGAGATACAGATATAGTCAACGCCCAGCTCCTTTGCCTAGATGCAGGACCACCAGAACAGCTCACCTCCCTATGATCTGAGTAGCTACTACAAGGAGATTCTTCCTTGAACAACTGAGCGAGCCAGGCCACAACTTCTTCCCTCACTTTAGGCCAAGATTTTCAAAAAAACGGGTATCTAAAGTTAGGCTCTTAGATCTGCAAGGCATATTGAAGGCACCAGTGAAAACTCATTCCAGTCACTTTCTAGTCAACCCAACTATGTAGTCTATCATGCCTTATTTCCTTGCGTTCTTAGCTTGATCAAAGCTTTAAGAGACTTTCCTGTTGCAGTTTCAATGTATAAATGCATCACCTTTATCAGGTATGTGAAATTTGAAGAAAAAAATACATACCATATCTAATAAGGATATTAATGCTATTTTCTTTTCATACACTGGATACTAAACCAAAGCACACTGATTTCAGTAAAATTTCTTATCCTAGGATTCACACTGTAATGGGTCCTAGAGTCTCAAAGAAGCGGGATTTTCAAAGTGAGGCACAGCTGAAACATAAGATGACATTTACAACACTGACTTGGTCTGCCCCTTATTTTATGCCCCCTAATTATTGAAATTTGTTTTGGGAACTTGGATACCCAAGGCAAGAAGGCAATCTCCTGTGGCTGGCAGAAAAGTTAACCTCTGTATTGGGTAAGTGCCAAGCAAATCATAGAAATTAGAGATGAAGGAGACTGATAGGGTCATCTAAACATCTCCTGCCAATCTACACTGATTGCTATCAAATATTGAAACAGAATAGGTGGTTCAAATAAACTTTGTTGATGCTTATCAGAACTTCATATGTCCTTCTCCCACATTTAATTCTCTACCTGTAACCACCAATGGGCTGCCTGCTTGATGAGCATCCATCTTTGGGGGCTCAGCTACTTTCTTCTGTTCTCAATGCCTGGTTTCTTTTTTGAAGTCTTGGTTTCAATGCTGCATAATATATTCCCGAACCTAGATCAATGCTCCAGCATGCTTCAGGGTATGAAGACTTCAACTGCCTCCGCAGATGAGAGATGGTAAAAAGCCCCTCACCCCTCAAATTCTGCTGAAGACTGGAATTATTATGGAAACAATGGACAAAAAAAAATTACCTGGATTCTTTTACAAATTAACTTATTTGAGTACTTCCATTTTTACACATTTTAAATTAATTTGTTGTAAACTATAGGTCAGATTTTTCAGCCGGTATAAAGTGTTCAAAATAATTTGTGCTATTTGCAGACTGACCCTATAGGAGAATAAAAGTATCAAATGTGGCTTCAGCGTTAGATTTACCGAAGGTTATGGACAGTATTAGAGTTGTGTGTATCTTCCATTTCATTGTTCTAGGTCATATGAATTGAAAAAGAAAAGTAACAAACACTGAAACCTCAGGGCATACGGTCAGATTAGACTTTGTCCCTTCTCCTTTTAAAAGAAATTATGAAGTCTAAGAAGATAGTTATTCAATTTTATAAAACCTGATTGAACAATTTTCTTCAAGAAATGTTTGATCTTGAGAATTGTACATGGGAATTTAACTTTTTCTTCTTAAATAGCATTTAAGTTTGTTCAGCTACTAGGTTTTGTGGGTTCCTTTTAATTCTTACTAAAAATAAGAGCCATATGCTGTTATACATCAGACAATATCTTTAGATAGAGTAATTTATAAGTGTTTGATCAACACAATCTGTTTTTCTTAAATTCAAGATGTTTTTCTCTAGTACTTGCAAATAATTAAGCGAGGGCCCAGAGAACTCTCTGTTATTAAGCTCATATACACTAGTAAGATAGATGTCCTGATGTAGAGCTTGCAGGTGCCTGCCTCAGGCTGACTTTCAGACACGTCTTTTACTCATTACTAGCCTAATATATAACAAGCAACTGCTTTTTACAAATTTTGGCTCCAGCCCTGCAAAGACTTCCACAGATGCTTGACTTGGAGCACATTGTGTGGTTCCACTGAAGTCAATGGAGAAAACTCAATATGACATTTGCAATAAAATGAATAGGAAAAAAATTGCATGTATACAAAGTCTTTGCAAAATGGAGACTATGTTCTAGGTGCTTTAATTTCATTTCTATTGAGATTATAGTTTAAGAATTTTAAGTGTTTGAGTTCACTCTTTAGTCAAGTGATTTAAATGAATCTCAAAGGAGTAAGGCTCAACGTTTAACTTCTGAAAAAAAAAAATGAAAAAGATGTTGGAAGCATTTTTAATATAAAACTCTTCTGCAATATTGCACTCAAAGCTTTTGGCTGGCACATAAAAGCCAGAAAGACTACCACCACTCTTTCCTATTATTCGGTGCTGAGTGAAACAAATAGAAACATTTTTAATTTAAGGTACTGTTGCTATTTTTTTAAAAAAATAGAGGAAGATGCAAGACAAGTAAAATTTGCAATAAAAACTCCAAGTATTGAATTTTTTTTTTTCAAAAAAAAAAAAAAAGCTTTTCAGAAGAGGGGGGAAAAAATCCCTCACATCCTATGATTGTGTGAATTTCTACCATCAGTATACACACTTGTAGGAAGACTTCTCCCTTCCCCCCATTTTGCCTAAAATTCCCTGTCATTGCTAACCACTGTGGGAGCACTTGCATAAGCAACAGATTGACAGCTACTGGTATTTTAAGCATTGTGTCATCTGACCCTGCCCAGGGATAAAAATAGCAAACAGCTTCCCAGTGCCTTATCTCCCCAGGAGCCTGATTCACTAGTTCATTTCGGGACTTTTATGTCAGTGAGATAGCAGCATCCAATTGGAATAGTGGAATGATGAATCACACAGAGGAGTGATATCAAAGGTGCAAAACTCTGGCGGAAGGGGGAAATCTAGCACAGACATGGCTACACGTGTCCCTGCAGAAATTCTCTCAAATTTCTGGTATTAGATCAGAAAATGGAGCGCTGACTTGGCCCTCTTGAAATCAAGGGCAAGACTTCTGCTGCATTCAATAGGGCCAAGGTTTCACCCATCAATGTTTTAGGGCACATTCTGGACTATGGAGGAAACGTAAAAGAGATGTGTGGTTATTTCACAATGGCAGCTATTTTTAATGACTAAAGGGATTTTTTTTTTCCTTTTGTTAACCTGGCATTGCTCCTTCAAGCAAGTTAACGTTTGATTAATTTTCATTTCTGTATCATTAACCCAAATGTCTGCAATGCTTGTACTGGCTGGCCTGGCTTAATCCCAGTAATGTGTTTTTCCGAACACACTGAGGGAATCTGGAACCTTTGTGTTTGAACATGACACTATTTTGATTAATTGCTTACAGCAACAGTTAATAGCATTTTGTAAGAGCTTCATCTGCAGATTGATGGAAGGTAGGGACACAGTTCACATTTCCAAATGGAACCTCAAGAAACCCATTACCAGCCTCATTGTTCTGTTAATAATAAAATTAAAGGACAAATAGGCTTCTGTTGGGAAAGTCACTTTAACAGGCAGCTCAGAATAGAAGGTCAAAACAGCCTGTTTTCTGCAGCATTTTAACAGTAGCATCAGAAAAGGACTTTATTAAAGGCTCTGTAATTACTCTAGTGATACGGTAATTGTGCCCAAATGAGAGAGAAGGAGTTTGACAAGAGATTTTTTCCCCCTCCCCTCAGGAGATTTAAAGAAATTGGAACATGAAGCTTTGTCACAACAGTTAAGTGCTTATCCAGTTTTCACAGGAAGCTTTGTATATCCCACCAAAGTAGGTCCTGTCCATATACATACCCTCACACTCACTGTTCTTGTGGCCAGGCAGCTCAGTACAATTCAAGTTCACCCAGCCAAGCAGCCATAGATAACAAGGCTCCAGGAATGCAGCAGCCACAGTGAGCTGCAGAACTAGGAATAAACTTTACCATCAGATGAGGGAAGCAGCTATGCCAGAGTAGGCTAGAACCACACTAGCAGGAATTGTTGTGAAGCCAGGCAATTTATATGAATACTGATTTGCAGGCTCATTAGAGAGCCATCCTCTCTCCTCCACCCCAAGACTGTCCTCCCAGGTGTCATGAATCTCATGATATCAATCTGCATGGGAGAGGGAAGAATCTCAACATTAATATTACATATAAAAATAACTGAGTTGGAGTTTGAGATAGCACTGCTGAGCCCAAAGAGCTCTGCGTGGGAGAGGCATTCTGTTCAATCAATATCACTTAGCCACCATAGTAATGGGTTCTATAGACCAACCTCAGAGATATCCAAGTTCCACTCGGTTACACCTGTGTAATAATTGCCTTGAAAGCAATCAGTGGTGGGAGATAATTTGAAGACAGAATTAATTGCACACAACTGAGGGCTAATTTGCCCTGCAGAATTTGTTGATAAGAACACCTGAAATAATGGCACAATTATTAGAAAGCACAACCAGGGAGAAAGTAACCCGTAAAGTAGGTTAAGATTAATAATAGGGAATCTGTGGAATGAGGAAACAAAACAGTCTTTTATAAAGAAAAGAAGCACATCTCTCCTGTATTTGTATCAGGAAGGAGACCAGCATGTAGAGTATCATATGTGTCTTAAAGATAGCCCACTTATATCCCAAAGAAGCCAAATCGAAAGAAAAAAAAATTGATACTTATCTGACAAACCACACCAAACATCTCTATATAACTGGCTGTCATGGGTAGCAAAAATACCCCCAAATATGTTATGCGATTCTCATTTACATGAAGGCTCTTTTAAACTATGATGCACATATTTTTACACCAGAATGGTGTAAAGCAGTGGTTTTCACACCTAGGGTTGGGCCCCAGTACTGGCTCACAGACCCTCAAACTGGGTTGCAGCATCCCTGCCACTGCCATGGAAAGCCTGGAACGCTCATTGCTCAAAGATGTAACTGTTGGGTTGCGAGCACAAATGATTTTTTCAACTGGGTCCCAAGGAAAAAAGTTTGAAAACCACTGGTGAAAGGAACCTTTGCATAAATAAGAACTACGTCCATGAAATCAACAACATGCAGTGGAGACAAAGGAACAATTCAGGTAACACAAGTTACAAAGTGGGGGAAACAAACAAACAAACAAAAAAAACATGCAATTTAAACATTTATAAGAGCCCTATGTGATTATGTGGGACACCAGAGAAACTAAACTAAGTCTAAAACAAACAGAAGGTCATAGTGGAGATGCACAAAACACTCAGGAAATGACACATCTTCTAGGCATCCATTGAATATATTTATTTTGAGAAAGAAGTACTAAATAATATAATTACATATGACCATTTGGAAGAAATGAAATGGGCAACTGATCACCACAGCAGGTTGGGCTGCACACACCACTCACAAAGCTCCAGAAAAACACTTGCCTGATACCTTACTTTTGTTCATTCTTGTTCACCTTCTCTGTTATATCTGTTTTTCTATCTCCAATTTGACTCCTCAGTTTCTGTTCCATACCTTTGTGGTGTTTGTGTGTGGCCTCCTAGACAGCTGTAGTAGCCAAAATAATATCAGCAAAATATAACAGCGTGGGAGTAAGAACAGAGACATTTGATTCAAAGGATGCCTTCCCAGCAAACCCCTCCTCCCAGGGAGACATTAGCAGTCAAACCAAAGCCAACAGGAATCATGTGAGAAGAAAGTATTGCTACAATCTTAGTGGATCAGAGGGAACAGGAAGTAATGCCCAATAAACACTGATTGGCTGGAAATCAGATAAATGCTGGGTTTTTGGCACAGGAAGCAAATGGATAGAGATGTGGCTGCTGATAGAACAAGAAAATGGTGGGGGGAAAGAGGCAGTATCTTGGCTGTAGCATTAATTTAGAGACAAAGGCAACACTAGAAGAGAGTTAGGCAGGCACACAGATTGCATGCAACAGCACACATTCAGCTGGAGCTCAGCTACTTGTAATAGTGGCTGTTGCTGGGCTTCATGGTGACTTAGTGATAGGGACTCCAGGCTGACAGGTGTGATTATTCATGCTGTTTAGTTTGGATTAAGAGCCCACTAAGGCTTTTCCTCCTCAGCAAACCATCTTAAACACAACAGCAGTTGTTAGAACTTGGGGTCCCTGGATTTGATTGTAATTCTTGGCAGTCCCATATGGCCTGTTTTCTACAGGTGTTGCTGAAATCCTACTGCTTACCTGCTATGAGTATTACTCTTGTCCCCCTTCTGGCCATCACACTTTCTTGCTGCTGGCTGCATCTGGCTACTGCAATCAGTTGCTCATGTAGCGTAGACATGTGCATAGTATAAAAAGCAGAAAGAGAGATCTCAGTTTACTTATGCCTGCTTTCTTGGTGTGGTTATTAATTCTAGTAGACATTTACCCAAATACAGGCTGAATGTGCTGTAGCCATCCATTCCTAGTAGGCAATGCCCAAAGCAAATGTGTTTGTTCTCCTTATAATGGCTGCAAAGAGAACTTGACTAGCAGTTAGTTTTACTCTGAAGCAAGGAGAAAGCGGAAGACTTTGCATATGAAGTATCTACAGAAGGAAATCTCAGCATGTCCCTTTGCAACTTTCTCATGTATATAGAGTTACTTTCAACAAGCAAACAACAAAAAAGTCATTGGGGGAAAAAAGACAAATCTGGAGACACACATACACATTAAAAATAACCCCAGAATCTGTAGTTGTAGAGGCTTCTGTGGTATACTGTTGCATGTAGGCCTGTGAATGAGACCAGAAAAATAGTCTAAGTGATCTGAATTGGTTGTAAACAGTAACCAGATTCTATCCTGTCTCCTGACCTCTCCCAACTCCAGCTGTATGTTTTCATAGCTGCTACAGAATATAGAGGGAGATAAACAGTTTAACTGATGGGAAAAAAACAGCTTTTCAAACCTCATCAATCAAATTCTAATCTTGTAATTGTTCTTTAAATGTTAGTACATATAAAGCTCAAGATGAACAAAAGTGGGAGCCGAGAGTTTGTGTGCTATACCAAGTTGCTGAAAATTCACTCCGAAGTCCTGCCATGTTTTCTTAAAATTAGCCTTTTCATAGCCAAAATATTAATGAGAAACCATTAGGATTAGTTTTTAATTGTGCAAACCACTATTTTTGTCTCTGTTGTACTCACAAATTCTGCTTTTGAATTGTGAGGATTAGTCTGTCAATGTAAAGGCCCGAGCCATTTTCTTTGATAAATCTTATAAAATCCTTGACAGTAAAACTTGTTAGTGGTAGCACTAACAGCCCTTGAAAATGCTGCCTTGATAGGTGGGCCATTTTTAGCTTATGAGACTCATTTATCTTAGAGTGGATTTGTACTTAGCTCTTGTGTTAGAACGTGCAACTGAGCGTGGAGAAACTGGAATCCTGGTCCCAGCTCTCTGGTGTGATGTTGGTTAAACTACTTAATCCCTCTCTGCTGTGATTTGTCCATCTGTAAAATAGGGTTAATGATACTTACCCACTTTTATGCATATTTTGACACTGATTAATAGAAAGTCTGTCTGCTATAGACTGAGTAAGTTCATATTTGTGAAATAATACTTTCCATTTGTGACAACGGCTGGTAAAATAATAGGCTGAATTTGTTTCGCTCAAAAAGAAACATCCCATTTCAGTTTAAAGCCAATAAGGGGCAAATTGCCAAGGTAGACCCAATGTATCTGCTGAGGTTCAGCAGTAATAAAGCTGGGAAAACTTCCAAACCTTTCATTACTTGTGTATGTGCTTAATTTTACCTACTACAAGTAGTCCCTTTGGAGGAATCTCTGTGAGAACCAAGGGGGAATAACAGTGAATACATTCAAATCATAGACAGATCTTTATTAGATGCTCCAGAGCACATGCTTCCATCTTTGCAGAGTCACGCCCAAATGAGAGAAGTCATGAGTCAGCCCCATTTTTGCAGATGAGAGCTCAGCACAGATGCCTCACTTTTAATACCTTATTAAAATAACTGTACAAGACGATAGATATGATGTGTTGTGACAGAGTAGCCACTTGAAAATGCCAAGGACAGGGCAGACAGTAAAAGGAGAGCAGATCCTCCCAAACGGTTAACATTGCAGCTAGAGTTCCCCAACCAGTCACAAACAATGCTTCTGATCCCCCTCACTGCTTATCAAAAAGATAAAACCAACCAACAAACAAAAAATATGCAGCCCCCTTTTCTGCATTTTAGTCTCTGTCCCCCACTCAGCAACTACATAAAATAAAGAGAGAAGTTATTAAAACTCTATTCCCTTTACCAAAATGTTCTCGTCTCCAAAGGGTCAGTCACGTTGCCAGATCAATATAAATCTGGATCTTACCCAAAATACCACACTGCCAGACAATCCTTTAGTGACTAAAACTAAAGGTTTATTAGAAAAAGAAAAGAGATGAGAGAGGTTAAATAGTATCGTCAATCAGATACATATGGACTTTACAGTCATTTGTATGTATCAGGTTCCCAGTAGAACTATGAGTTTGCAGGCTTGTACAGTTCCTTTGTTTTACATCCAGTACCTAGATGGGTCTCAGTCGGAATGAATCCAGAGGTAGGAAGCAGAAATGAAGACAATATGGATGTGATGCAGCTGCCTTTTATGTCAAGCTATGAGGCTTGTGGAAATTCACAGAAACAAGGTGGAGTCCAGGGTCACCTGGGAAAGTCTGAGCCTCATAAGGTGCAGCTCCTGTGTTCTTTTCCTGGGTTCACTGTAATTTTGAGTTCCTTTCACGGGCGCTTAAGGAGGCTTATTACTGCCACCATCCTGTCTGGGGAGTCATCCAGAAAGGCAGGACAAGTTGAAATACAGATATATTAAATGTATCCATAATTTCCAATACAAACATGACACATAAACATATACAGTATCTTCATACTTAGCTAATTATAACCTTTCCAATGGTATCTGACATGGCCTATCCCATAGGAATTATTGTAATTTGCACTACTGATGTTAATATTGTAAATTACCATCTCTAATTCAGACAGTATCATACCTGTTATGCTGCAAAGAGCTAAGGGAGGCCAACTGTGGTGAGCTTGGATCTAAAGCCAGCCCCAGACCCCTTTAAAGCCAATGGGTGTGCATAGCCTGCTTTTAGGATCAATAGGAGTCAACAAAGGCCTTTATGTAGTAAAATGAGTTGCCCGCAACCTGAGGAACTAGACTGCATGCTAGATCAAAGCATGGATTGAGGGATTTCTCTAGTTGCAGGCACGCTAGGATATTGGTGTCAGCCTTTGCGGGTTGGAGCTAGAAAGGCAGGTGAAGGAGCTGTGAGTGTAACCCTGAGAGAGAACAAATGAACAGGACTTCCTGGGCACAGAACTCGCTGGAAAGGCAGGGCAGGGGATTTCTTAGCAAAGAAACTGCCTGCTGTTACATGTCTCTACTATGTCCAGGGAAACAAGGTGCTGGGTACGTATTGGGTAAATTAACAAGTTTAAACCAAGAATATACCTGACTCAGATCACTGCTTTCTCATCCTAATGGAAACTACCTTGAAAGTCCCGGAATATTGGCTAACTTCTTAGGCCAAAGGAACAACAGAACCTTAGAAGGAGAAAATATTCTGGAATCCAACTGCTAATTCGCCAAGAGGAGACCATCCTCAATTAATGGCCTTCCCATTCTCCTCCTCCTTCTCCTGTTTTTCATTTATTTCTTGTTTTTGGCAAGCCCAGCTAAGTCTGGTTGCTAAAAGATTCTATTTTTCAATTGCTATTTCATTGTCTTTCCTAAGTCAACTTGCGGTATTTTACCTGCTCTGGCTGTACATCAGCATGAAGAGAAGCTTTTAAAAAGTGTTCTTCCTTACTTCTGCTATTGCCCACCTTTTCTTCTATTTATTTTTTGTGAGTTCTTTGAGGGTAACTATTTGTGCTTGAGGTTTCCATGAGGAACCTTATCAATATGAACAAGATACTTACTAAGCTATTCTATAGAGATTTTTAAAAATGAACCCATCCTGAATTCAAAGAATTCCATGCATACTCTACGGGAAAATAACAGCACCATGTATGCTATTTAGAGATCTCCTATTATAGCTCCACTATTCAAATCATATTTTTATCTGAATCTCTATTTAGCTCTCTCTCTCCCTGGCTGAATTGCAGGTGAGTGTTAATGGTATGCGTGGGGTGAATGTGTTTTTTGGCTACCTACTCTCCTATCTACTTCATTCTTAAATGCCAAATGCTATTTGGAGAATTCTCCCAAGTTAGAAATAAGACTGTGGTTCACACTCTGTGTGTTTACGTAATGTGTGATCACACGCAGCATGATTAATAATAGCTTGGCTTTATTTTCTATTGAATGCAAAACACTGCATCAATGGAAGGTTCTGGTTATGCAGTTAAAAGCAAATTCAGGACATGGATGCTTTCAACTGGCCGCAACACTGTTCTCTTTTGTTTTTTATTTTCTCAAAGTGTGTGAGGGCCCCTCAGATTTGGACCTTGCTTCTCTCCTTTGTCCAAATAGCCCAAAGTTGTCTATCTCTAGGACGTATTTTTTCCTGCACCTCTTAGAGAACTAGGAGATTTATGGACTCGCTACTGCAAGATGTTATGCACTCTGGCCCAAACACAGCAACGCACTTATGCACATGCTTAATTTGACTTAGCCACTGAGTTGTCCAAATACAGTTTCATTTGGGTCGCTGAAGTCAATGAGTCAATTCACATGTTCACTTAGGATTCCTAGATATAAAGTCCAGAAAGGATCATTATGGTCATCTAGTCTGCCTTCTTGCCTAACATGTTATACAGAATTTCACCCAGTGGTTGCTGAGTCATAACCTGTGGTAAAGCTCTTTTTTTTTTTTTTTTTTTTTGCACAATATCTGGTATTGGAGTCATGCATGTGCTGAAGTGCTTTGGTAGATCAGCTTCGGACCAAACAGCCACATGCAGGAGTAAGCCCCATCAAACTGGTTAGCAGCAGAAAGGAGTGGGTATTGGTTCAATCATTATTTTGCTGATCTGTGTCTAGTTTGAGGCTGGGAGGGATGCAGTCGGGGAATTGCTGGAGAGGTAGGACTGGTGAAAGCCATTGCATTCTATCCTGAATCATGTCTAATGGCTTGGAGTAACGAATAGGTGCCCTCATAAATTCATTGCTCTTTATCAAAATACAAAAGCAAAATTCCCCATAAGGCCCTGTCACTACCAGGACTCATAAACCTTATAAGAAAATCAAAATTGACCAGCCTTTTTTGAGAAAAGAAAAAAGCTATCATGGTCCCAATTACCCTCTTTAGCTTTGTGTAACAAGCTCAGTAGGAAATGAGTGCTTTCTTTTGTGCACTAAATTCAGATCTCTAGGCGAACATTAGAAACTATAATTCATATTTTTCAGATGCCAGCTATTTAAGAGTCATTGAAGAAGCACATAATAACCGAGTTCCGTGATTACAAATAGATTCACATTTATATGAAAGATGAAAACAGCCAACAACACATTAACAAATTCAACTGGGGCTTAATTTTGATGATGCAAATTAAGCTGACAGCCAAGTGAATTCAGCAATGTGTGCCCAGAGGAAAGAAACAAAGAGGGGTCTGAAACATTATTTGTTTTATATTTAGCCTGATGTGGGGGGAGAAGCACCTTAGCCCTCTTATTGTTAAATAGATACCCGAACAATTTATAAAGACCAAGGGCCCAAGGTGATCTCTCTCTATACTTGCTTTAATAAAATCCCACCCATGATAGGGAACATTTGAATTAGTACCAGTAATTGTGAGGAACTGTCTTTGTGAGCATTGATATTCATGTGTAGGCACAAATATATAATAAGAGTTCAGTTTACTGTGGAGTAGTTCCATTTCATTAGGTGGCCTAGACTGTATTATTTCCAAAGTTGGTGGACTTTCTGGGAAATCCTTGAACACGTGGGCATAGAAATGGGACGGCTTCCTCTCCTATGCCCTAGCCCTTTGTCAAACACAATCCACTGCTCTGTTTATTTCATTATTTTTATTATTACAGTAGCACCAGACATGATATGGGGCCTGTTGTGCCATGGGCTGTACCTGCAAGTATTACTGCAGTGGTTTTCAAACTTTTTTCCTTGGGACCCAGTTGAAAAAAAATCATTTATGCCTGCGACCCAACAATTACACCTTTGAGCAATGCATTCCAGTCTTTCGATGGCAGCAGCAGAGAATGCCGTGACCCAGTACCTGGAAACCACTGTACTAATGGACAGTCCAGGCCCCAAAGAACTCACAGCCTGGATAAAGACAGACAGAGCGTGGGAGGAAGCAAGTGTCATTATCACCATATTACAGATTGGAACTGAGGCACAGCCCAGCATGAAAGCACACACTTAACTTTAAACATGAGAGTAGCCCCTCCACAGATCAGAGTAATATACTTAACTGCCTTGCTGGCTTGAGGCCTAAGAATGACTGATAAGTGCAGCCAAGCACACAACCCTTGCTGGGCTTTATCTGGGTCTAACTGTTGAAATGTAGACTCACTGGACCATCAAACCCAGGAATCTTGCTTTGACAATGTTCAGCAACTGTTGTCTGAAGGCCAGGAACCTCCTTTTCATTCACTCATTGCCAGTGGTTAAAGTAAAGGGGAACGCACCGGAATACAGTTCAGGGGCCCACAAATTTGAGGGGCCAGAGTTCCAGGGCCCCTAAAAATAGAAGAATCCAGCGGAACGCATGTTCCGCCCTGCCCTGGCTGCTGGCAGGTCCTACAACCCACCATTGTTAATCACAATACTTATTGTGTGATGCAGTGTTTGCAACAATAATTGCTATAGATATAAACATCATATAAAATTATAAATATTTTTATGGAGTGATAACCGATGCATGTGGTACTGAGAAGTGGTTGCAAATGCCTACCTGGGCTGGGGCCCACACATGCATGAAGGGGGCCCTGACAATACGGGAAGGGGGCCCGGAGATTAGGAGGGTTCCGGGGCCCATCAAATTATACTTTAACCACTGCTCATTGCACCCCCTTTGTGCAAAGCTGTCCATGGGGGGAGGAAGGGGATCCTTCTAGCTCCCTGGAGAATGCATAGTCACTGTGAATATCTTTCCTCAAACTCAGGCAGAGAGATGACTAGAGACCTGTATTTGTGTTCTCCACTGCTGCAGCCTTTAGTCATTAGCTATTTATGGTGCGTGTCAATTTCCTTAATGTCATCTGCACACCAGAAATAGTAGACTGAGCTCTACTGTGGATGGTGCATGTTGTAATTCCCCTCTCAGTAGCTGCTCTATCTTTGCCCAGAGCTGAATTACCATATTTACTTCCAAACTCCAAGGTCTTCAAGTTAGGCAAATGTGTTGTTAGCATCCAGCTGGCATCGCATAACTTCCCTCTGAAGAACTGTGCTTGCAACCTTTCTAATGGAAATTTATTATTTTAATAAGTTCCTACGAAGCGCCGAAAACCAAACTAACAGCTGCTCTGAGACCAGTCATTCCCTCTAAATCCACTGAGTTGCTGGAGGAGTATGAACATTGGGGATATAAATTTAAACACTTCCAAATTTCGAGCTCAGAAGCATAGAAGCCAAAAGCAATCTTTTGCTCAAGTTGAAAAGTGAGTTTAGAATTCAGGTCCCATTTTTCCCTCTAGCGAGAACTCCTCATCCTCTACATCATTGGTTTTCCTCTCTGTTACTAATGGCACAGAATTGCTATAGATATAATGCCAGACGCCTTTATGTATCCATCTAGGGCGAAATGACAATAGTTATAGGAGGCATGTGGAACTGTACTGCCTTAACAGGAATTGCTGGAAGCATTGAGTCTGACTCACCTCTATGGGGTGGCTCCATATCTTTCAGTGCATCTACTCCGGACTTGCATCCGTGTAAATGAAAGGCAATCCAGATCCACTGTGCCCAAAGTCACCAGAAACATCAAGAAAGAATGGGGTATGTCACCCTTCCCCCCAGCATAGGACCCTGTGAGGTAAGGGCTGGAAGTTTCACTAGCTTAAGATAGATCCTATTCTTCAAGGAGCACAAGGTTCTGCCACCATGTCTGGCCTCTGGGAGAGTATGCAAAATAGGAAGACTCCGTGTTACCATCCCTTTGTCTGTTATACCTCCTGTGCAGGGCTGGGCACAATAAAATTCTCAGTTTGGGGTCCATGTCTCTTTTGAATCTGAAATGTCAGGTTTCCCCCTTCTCCTCTATCTCTTGGTGGTTCACATTCTCATATGCTAAATATAATACAATACATTCTTCACATCAGTCCACAGTGTTCATATTTGTGTGGCTTCCCACTAGATCAAAATTACCCCTCCTCACCTCGAAGTGGGATTTTCTCCCACGAAAGCTCATGCGATAAATAAATCTGTTAGTCTTTAAAAGTGCCACAGGACTCTGTTGTCTATCCAAAAATAAGGGTAAGCTACAGCATCCAAAGAGAGGAGAGAGTGTCACCCCTTTCTTGCTGACAGCTAAGAAAATACTCAGATTCTTTCCCCTCCTAGAAACAGCCAAACCACCATTAAAACTGAGGTTCATATCATCCCAATTCAAAAAAGTATTTAAGCATACATGTTACATGTGATCATATGTTTAAGCCCCATTAACTTTTGTGTGCTTGTACTTATGTGCTTTTCGAAATGGAGGCCAAAGCCTTTATGTTTTCCCGACAGACAGGCTCGGAAATGATCTGGAAAGGAACAGCAAGGGCATCTGCAGTATGAAAAAGCCAAGTCCTGGGACACAAACCCAGAACGAAATATTTATCCACAGTATTAGTGTGACGACATCTCAGGGATTTCTTGGAGTTGTCCTAGTCCAGCAAAAGTTAAAGGAGAAGACAGAGGGGACCAAGAAAAAGAGAGAATAGCAGAAATCACCCTGTGGAGTCAGCTTGTATTGGCTGAGGCATCTGTAATGCTTCCTCCACTGAAAAGATCATAATCAGCATGTAGATTTAGGCGGATGTACATCAGAACGCTCTTCTCCTGCACCCTTGCTGCCATGTCTCCTGTGTTGCATTCCTTCTGATCCACACCACTGTGCTTAGTTTTTATTCAGATTTGATATGAGGCTAGATAGCCAGCCCTGAGTAAACCTGTAACTTCTGGGACTTCTTCCTGTCTTCAAGGTAAGGTCTTCTGTGGCAGCAACTTCTTTGATTCTCCTAGGGAGCCTATGAATAAGTGCTCTAACAGAGAACGGTTACAAGGTCTGTCGTTTTTGTTCCTAGTCGCTCAATTTTAGAACCATGTGATCAGTTGGACTTCCGGTCTGATGGATCAAAAATTAAATTGAAATACAGGAAGAGAAATGGTTATCCAATGGTTTATTTTAAAAAACAAAGTTGTGTGTACATCCCATTAAAATAGTCAGGATCTCAGTCTGCCCCAGCTTACCCACAATTTATAGTGCCTGATTATGTGACTACTCTTATTGGTTTCAGTGGGACTACATGTGTATTAAGATACCAACCAGCATGTGTAACGATGCCAGAATCAGGCCCTAACTACTAAACTACTGGAAAGGCTGCTGACTACTGTCTAAACATGTTACAGGAGAAGAACCAAAATAAAATCTCTGGAAGGATGGAGGGTGAAGAGGAAACAGGTCACTTCTGAAGGACACGGAGCAGGAAAGCGAGCCCAAATCCACACGAAGCTGTTAGCACGAGATCAGCTGGAGAACACAGCTGAGAGCTAATCCTTTAGCCTCTTCAGGAAAATGGCACATGTCATGGAAGATGTTCACCATAGTGTAGCACACATTCTGCCTTGTGAATGAATTTGTGAAGTCGGACACGTTTGGGACATGATCACCCACTTTCTCCTGACTTTGCTCTTTGCCCTTGATGCTTTCTGTTCCAGAGCTGGTCAGAGCAGCTCCCAAAACAAATGACCCAATGACATAGGCAGCAAGTTATATGAGCCTGTGGTGCATGTGCTCCACCCAATATGCAGGAACATGGGCCTAGCTCCACCAATCTCTCTGTGTTGCTGGGTGGGGCAACAGAGCCTCCAGTGATGCTCAGCCATGCAGGGGCAGAGCCCAGGTCCCCAGCATGCAGGGCGGCCCAACCATTCTGCCCCCTCTCCCACTCCCACCTGGACACACTCACAGTGGCTGGCTAGGAGCTGCTCTGGCACTAGCCTCACCCTCCAGCAGCACAGTGGCCACTCCCCTTTTCAGCTTAGCCCCGCCCCTTCCCACTGCCCATTTCCCACATGGGCCTAGCTCCCTGTTTAGGAGCCGCTCCTGCCCCAATCAGTCCAGCGGCTTCCTCCACCTCCCAGCCCCATTCCATCCCTCTCTCATGTGGGCCTGGCCAGCATTCCTCTCTCCCCATGTGGCTGACAAAATCAAGCAGTGTCCATGTGTGTGTTCTTTCCAATACAAGGAGAACATGATCCAAGAGCTGTGTGGAGTTTCAGCCCTGTGATGGAGTCTCTAGGACTTTAATGGCAGTTACGCCACTGGGAGTCCATGAAATGCTTTGCAAGCATAAAGGTCAGAGAATAACAGAGAAGCTTGTTTCAAAGCAGAGGCGTGTGCTGTTTCCCGTGCATATGCACGTATGTACATATATGCATGAGTAACTGTGGGGGGAGGGCTGACATGTGACTCTCCAAAGGCTATGACCCCCACCTGTCCCACTCTCCTTCCTCATTGATGTAAACCCTATCACTTTCACAGTGTAATATACAGAGTCTGCATTCCTGTACTCAGAGCTGCCTTAACCAATGCTCTGGCTGCAGTGGTCCTATGTTCCAGCCATGCCCTCTGCCTTCCCTGACACACCACTTACACAGAGGCTAAGATGGGGAGGGTGCAAAGAGAAATTTCAGTTGCTTTCCAGGGATACCACTTGCCATTTCCTGGGGAAGTTTGTGACCCCCTCATACTGCCCAAATGGCTAAAACAGGCTCTAGGGCAGGAGATAAAGGGGTGCCCAGTCGCTACGGCTCTCTGAGTCACCTCTATATATCGCTGTGGAGAGAAAGACGGTACTATGTCTCATTATTGACACCAGTTCTCTAGCTGACAAGGTTGTTTTTTTTTTCCATTAACTTTAAAACAGTGGGCTGGGTGTTTGCCATCATCTTTCTTTGCCTTCAGGTGTAAATATATGATCCAATTCCCCTGGAAGCCAATGGGAGTCTTCCTTCTCACCTCAATGGGCTTTGGGTCGGGCCCTGACTTGATATGCTCTAACCAGGTGCAGGAGCTCTCTAGTACCTCTCTAGAGGTTTCCTTTGTCTAAAGAAGGCCTTTTCTAGCAAAACCTTGGTGAAAAAGGCTAGGAAGCCCAGCTGCTTGAGTTTCTCTCCTGTCATCTGCCAGCACAGGAAGGGCATGTTTAGTGATTTCAATAACAGAGTTGTTCTAAACTAATCCCACAAGTAACTTGATGAAAATGCAGTCTATGTTTGCTATATTGTCAGTCTCCGCATATCAAACTTTAGAACAAAGCACCACCTTGTGGCCTCATTTGCTTATTAAAGCAAAAACACTTAAAATGTATGCTGCTTTCTTCTCTGAGAGGTGAATATTAATAACATGGTTACTCTTTTCAGCTCAAAATATCTGTGACTTTTGAATGACTCCCCCCACCCATTATTATGTAAACAAACAGTTGCTCAATATGGGCAATGAACTGCTGATCCAGCAGAGCTATGAGAGAAATTACCAGAATTGCTCCTGGTCAAATGCATGGAAGATGGGAAATACAGCACATTGAAGTGGGGTTTTGATCTGCAAAGTGGCAGTAAAAAAGGCACTGGAGTTCTGCATCTGATGCCTCTCAAGGACTCCAGGTCATATGTGTTCAGTTCACAGCCTCTTCTGAAAATCCCTGCTTCAAAGTTCAACCACTGATCAGAGACTGTTATTCTATTTGTTCATTGTGTAGTACCCTTTGTTGAGCAATACCAGTGTCGTCTTAGTCTCATTAGGGAGGGGGAAATAGTTGACCAGATCATTCAACATGGTGTGATATAAGAGTCCAGTTTCTCTTTGTCTCTAGTTACTTCTTCTGAAATGTTAGCTCTGAATCTCTAGATACATTCCATCTTTTGGTAATCCTGAGGTTTTTATTCCTAGCATGCTAATCCACTGACAAGAAACCGATGCACAAAAAATCAACCATAGTCCTGTATTTCTTGTCTCCATCTCTTGACTTTCCTCCTCTTCCTCGGTTAGTCTGCCCTCTATCTCTTTCCCCACAAATCTCTCTGTTTACCTTTCCCAAACAGTAAAATAGAAAAATCAAATTTCATTATATTGCTTTCCACCATGGGAGAGGCACCATGAGGTTTACTCTACACTCAGTGGCTATGTCTACACTTGTTAAATTTAATTAATAAGGTCGACTTTAAGTTGACTTAATGGAGCATCTACACTTAAAGTCAACTTAAGTCGACCTTGTTAAGTCAACTTAACAGAACCTGTAGTGTAGACATAATTGTCTACGCTGACTTTAAGCCAACTTAATAAGGTCAACTTAAGCCTTAAGTCGATCTTCAGAGGTGGTGTTATTAAGTTGACCTAAGGAAGCACTTAAGTTGACTTAACAAGCACCCAGTGTGGACGCAGAGTTCTGTAGGTTGACTTAAGCATCGTTAAGTCGACCTAAGGCACCATTGTAGACGCACCCAATGTGTTTAAGTAATTCCTGCTAAAGGTTATTGCCTCATAAGAGGAAAATAAGCCCATCTCTCTTTTCTTATGGAAGATGCTGTGGTTTTCTTAGGGCCGGTCTACAATGTGGCAGGATTTTGGAACAGTCGAAGGGAGGTATGCAAAGTTCTTAAAATAGATAACAGAAAAGGCAAAAAGAAATACTTTCAATCTTATAAAAATGCAATTTATATTGTATGTGATTAATCAACACCTTACTTTGCTCCAAGGTGGCATACTGCAAGTGCTTAACAGGAGTTAATTATGAATATTCTCTAAACAGCATAATAATACACAGGAAATATATGTAATTCATATGATGAACTGACTAGAACATGAGAATGGCCATACTGGGTCATATCAATGGTCCATCTAGCCCAGTATTCTGTTTTCTGACAGTGGCCAATGTCACGTGCTTCAAAGGGAATGAATAGAACCAGTAATCATCAAGTGATCCCTCCTGTTGGCCATTCCCAGCCTCTGGCAAACAGCAATCCCTGCCTATGCTGGCTAATAACCATTGATGAATCTCCCATGAACTTATCTAGTTCTTTTTTGAACCCCATTATAGTGCTGGCCTTCACAATGTCCTCTGGCAAGGAGTTCCACAGTTTGACTGAAGAAATACTTCCTTTTTTTCATTTTAAACCTGCAGCCTATTAATTTCATTTGGTGACCCCTAGTTTTTGTGTTATGAGGAGTAAATAACACTTCTGTATTTACTTCTTCAACACTACTCATGATTTTATAGCTCTCTATCATATTCTCCATCAGTTGTCTCATGTCCAACCTGAAAAGTCCCGGTTTTATTAATCTCTCCTCATATGGAAGCTTTTCCATACTCCTAATAATTTTAGTTGCCCTTTAATGTACCTTTTTCCTATGTATGTATATATACACGGCCGTCCCTGGGGAGGAGGGTGTGCAAATGGGGCAATCGCTCTGGGCCCCGCGGTTATGCGGGCCCCGCGCTGTCCCACTCCCAGCGGGGCAGTTTCAGGGTCTGCACCACAGCCCCTCCACAGCCACACTCTTCCCTGCTCCCCACTGCCTTCGGCAGGGAGTCGAAGGCAGCAGGACTGGCCAGGAGCACTAAGACCGGCCTCTGGGCTAGCCCTCCCCACCCCCGGGGCAGGGCAGGCAGACCCAGGGGTGGGGCAGGTGGCTGGGGCCCGCCCCTGGGCTGGCCTGCTGCGGCCGGCCCCATGCAGAGCCAGCCCTCGCCGGCGGGGTGTCCTCAGCCGACTGCCTCTCAGCGGCGGCCTCGGTTCCCTGGCTGGGGCACCGGCCGCAGCAGCCTGGGGTCCCGGCTGTGACCGGCTCCCCCCACCGGCGGCCCCCATTTCCAGGGCCGGGGCTGGAGCCAGCTTCCTGCCAGTGGTCTCAGCCTCCCCGCCTGGGCTGGCTCCCTGGGGGGGGTGGAGCAGCCCACCTACCCTCCAGCATGGGGGGGTGGGGCCCCGCCTAGACCAGTTGGCCCTGGGCCCTGCTCCTCCCACTGCTCTCTCTGTGTGTGTGTGTGTGTGTGTGTGTGTGTGTGTGTGTGTGTGTGTGTGTGTGTAAAATTTAAAATGGCATGACCAAATCTTCACGCAGTATTCAAGATATGTGCATACCATGAATTTATAAAGATCTATTTTCTGATATTTTCTGTCTTATCTGTTCCTTTCCTAATGATTCCCAACATTCTGTTAGCTTTTTTTGACTGCAGTTGCACACTGAGTAGACGTTTGCCGAGAACAATCCACAATGACTCCATGATGTCTTCCTTGAGTGGTAGCAGCTAATTTAGACCCCATCATTTTAGATGTATAGTTGGGATTGTTTTCCACTGCATTACTTTGCATTTATCCACACTGAATTTCATCTGTCATTTTATTTCCCATTCACCCCTTTGTAACTCTTTGCACTCTGCATTGGACTTAACTGTCTTGAATAGTTTTGTATCATCTGCATATTCAGCCACCTCTCTGTTTACTCCCTTTTCCAGATCATTTATGAAGATGTTGAACAAGACTGGGCCCAGTGCAGGCTCTTGGAGGACATCATTTTTTACCTCTCTCCATTCTGGAAACTGGCCATTTATTTCTACCCTTTGTTTCCTATCTTTTAAGCAGCTTCTTATCCAGCAGAGGACATTCCCTCCTATCCCATGATCACTTACTTTGCTTAAAAGCCTTTGGTGAGGGACCTTCTCAAAGGCTTTCTGAAATCTAAGTATGCTAAATCCACTGGATCACCCTTATTCATATGTTTGTTGGCCCCCTCAAAGAATTCTAGTAAATTGGAAAGCGTGATCCCTCTTTATAGAAACCATGTTGATTCTTGCCCAACAAATCATATTAATCTATGTATCTGATAATTTTGTTCTTTACTATGGTTTTGAGCAATTTGCCTGGCATTGAAGTTAGGCTTGCTGGCCTGTAATTGCGAGGCTCATCTTTGGAGCCTTTTTCGAAAATTGGTCTTATATTAGTCACCTTCAGTCATCTGGCACAGAAGCTAATTTAAATGATAGGTTACATACCACAGTTAGTAGTTCTGCCATTTTGAATTTGAGTTCCTTCAGAACAAACCCAGTGAGACAGCCCAAGCTCCAAATAAATCACAATCTAAATAGAAACATAAAAGACAACAGGTGGGAGGGGAAACAGAGATCAGAGCCTTGCTCCAGGTCACACACAGCATGTCAGAGCAAGGAAAAGAACCCCAATATCCACTGGCTCCCAGTTCCTTCAGAGACTCTTGGTTCTGAACTTCCCAGAAACCTCCACAGTTCTGATTTCACAGAGATCCTCTGATGTACTGGACTTTGAAGGGAAAATCAATCCAGCTGTCTTTTGGATGAGACGTAAAATTGAAATCCTGAACACTCAAGGCTGTGCAAGCTCTCATGGCACTTCATGTAAGACCAGGTGTTAACCCTGTCAGATTCCTTGTTGGATAATTACTTTCCCTCAGCTAAAACTCACCTGCTGCCCCTTTATTTGGATACATTCACCTTCCCTTCTTATTCTGAAGTGTTACTGTGAACTGTTAAACAGCTGCCATGTTCTATCCCAGAGGTGAAAGCATTTTAATGGTTGGCCAGGTGACTACTGTGCATACTGGGCCAAAGCCCATTCATTCATCACTCAGGTGCAACTCCTGCTGAAGCCAATGGGAAGATGAATTATTACCCAGCCCTTTGTAGTTCTATGTTACTTTGGATTCTATTGCACTGACACTCCTGTTCTTAGATCAGCCAGGTTGACACAAGGGGGCTAAAAGGCAGGCATAAAGACCATGAGGGATTACCGCTGGCAGAAGGGCCCTCTGTGCCTTTTCTGAACTGGAGCAAGTTTCTCCCACCAGGATACTCTATACAGGGACCTCTGATGTATCAGATTTACCTTCTCCCAACATATGACATTTGCTGCTGTGAATCAAAACTCTTGCCAAAGCCCGTTTGTCTGCCACCACACCAGGAAATCTGATCTCTGCACTCTCCCCACAAAGAGATGTTGAGTTGGCATCTTCATTCAGAGGAGGCTGAGGAGGGAGAGGAAGACCCATACAGGAAGGTTTTGCAAGAAGCTTACAAAATGTGATGTTGTTGCACATCAGCCTCTTTCTGAGATAGGACAGACTGGGTGGACCATTCATCTTCTTTGGTGTGGCTGTTCTCACATTCCTTGCCTCACTCCATTAACATTTCAGGCAATATTTTTAATGCCTCAGACTAGTTTTTGTCCTGGTGCCGTGCTTGATCATGCCTGGGTGGATTTTGGTCCCTTGTCCTCAGGTATCTCTATGGTAAACGGATTGTCTCTATTGCCCAAAGACCCAACATATTGTCTGTGGGGTACTAAGTGAAGTTGTGCCATTGCATTCATGGAAGGGTTCATGGAAGGCATTTGAAGCTGGAGGATTGCATTAGTTTTGCTGTGATCACTGGGGATAGCAGTTTGACAGTACAGGTAAATTCAAAGGCAGTTCAGGGCATTCCTGGGTGATGCAGAACCCAAGAGACTGTGAACTGCCCCTTCATCTTACAAGAGGGGAGGGCAGGAAAGTGAAATCTAACTAAGAAACCAGTGTTTTCTAGTGGTTAGAGCAACAGGCTAGATATCACAAGAGTTAGATTCTTGTCCTCTGACCTTGGGCAACTTAGTTTCCTGATCTGTAAAACAGCAGTCACAATTCTCAGCCCATCTCTGTGGATCCCATCCCACCTTTTTCCATGTAACTCTCCCATCCTTCATGACCTGCCTCTAACCAGCCTTTATCACAGAACTGGGTGGGCTGCCCACTGTCCTCTCCATATATGGGCTGTTAGGATATTGTTGATGAAAGTGCTCTCTAAATCATTTCTCTGGAAAGAGACAATACGCATTACGCTTTAGCTAATATACATCTACAGAATGTTTCCTTTGTGATAAAAACCTTTTCATGATTAAAAACCGTTTTTCCCCCTGCCAGTGAGCCAGAAATAACTATGAAAGTCTGAAGGCAGATGTCATTCACAGGACTACAGAAACAAAAGGGGAAGTTCTAATGTAGTTGCATTTCTTTATTTATCACATAGCATTCCATATTTGTATAAGCAAACTGATTGCCAGCTCTTCTGGGAATAGGTATAGTTTTGAAAAGAAGTGCAAAAGGATACAGGATACAGGTGCTCTCGAGGGCCTGATTCAAACCCCATCGACATCAAATGAAATCTCCTATCAGATTTTGGATCTGCCCCTTGCTGTTCTCTGTGTTCATTTTGAGCACTGTCTATAATGTGAGTTAAGATGGTTTAACTAAAGATGCAATTTGAAACTGATTTAGATAAACTGGTGCAAAACCTTAGGTGGATATTCTTAATCCTATTTAAACCAGTCTTTTATCAATTTAGCTTCATTCATTAAGGAACTGATTGAAGATAAAATGGGATAAACCCGTTTTAAATCAAATTAAGAGAATCCACACTGTGTTTTGCACTTATTTAAACAAATCAGTTTTAAAACCCATTTAAAGACAAACTGGTGTATTTTTGAATGTGGACAAGGTTTTAGTCAAATTTGGGGGAAGGAGTGTCCTCTCTGGAAAAATGAATTTGCAGGATCAAATTTTTCTGGCACCAAGATTTTCTTTTCTCTTCTAATTGTAAATAAAAATGACTATTTAATAAATGGAGGACTGAAATTCTGTCTTGGATGTGTACAGTGCTTTCTCTTTACATGCTGTATATACTGTGAATGAGACACTCTGACCCCTGGCTAGGTCCAGTGTAATCCACTGTGAGCACCCCATTTTTATAACCTGATCCTGGCAAGAGAAACACAAAATGTTCATCTCCAAAGAAGGAGCCCTAGGATGATGGGTGAGGTGTCATTAAAAACTACAAAGGGCAAAATGTACTGGTTAAAAATTGGTCCAGCTGCCTGTCATGTTTGCACAAGCTTTTCCACTATCATTAACACCAGTTCGGCTGAACTATGGAAATGTTTAGGTAATAGTTCCTAGTATATCCAAGGCTCCGAGTTGCTTATTCAGAGAGCACCCTTAAAGATGGCTTCATTCCTAAATTCTGAATTCCATGCTAGAGGAATGTCAGCACACAAGCCCAGTTTCCCACCAAGGCTTTTTAGCCAGTAGCCTGTTAAGCCCAGGATCATAAATTGCCTGTTTGCCTTTCAGTGATCACCCCTCCCCGCTTATTTTTCTGAAGCATTTTGTGGCACACTGCTGGAAATTCTGACTGGACTTCTTCCAGATGCTTTGGTTTTCTTGTGCACATTAGAACAGTCCTGTTTCTTACTGCCCCCAAAGGAAAGATGGTGGAGGAGACCTGTAATGTGATTCTAGCCTGGCTTTGGAACATCTAGTGATTCTAGCATTAAATATGCTAACACTTTACTGCCTCTGCTGCTTACTAAATCTCCTCTCAGTTCACCAATGAACAATTCCCATAACCTCTCCTCTATGTGTGTGGCCCATATTTTACTTCACAAAGGGAGAGAGTATTTTCTTAAAGAAATAAAGCTATCATTAAGTAAAGGTGTACAAGAAAAGTGTGTCTTTCTATATTGTTTATCAACATCTTTTCCCTCTACTATAGCAAACTCAGTACACCGTGACTTTCATTCAGTGTGTTCCTTCTAACCGAGAGAAAGCAAGGCCTTCTTAAAAATAAAGTTTTTAGTTTTGCTTGATTTGATACTGGGTGCAAAAAGAAGACCGCAGGAAAATAGAGAGGATATGAATTACCAGCTTGATTTGATACTGGGTGCAAAAAGAAGAATGCAGGAGAATAGAGAGGATATGAATTACCAGCTGTGCACATGTGATCAGCCCTTCTATAAGCAAAATATGCAGCTGCGCAAATGGTCAAAGAGTAATTCTGTTCTGCTGGTAACGTTAGGACTCTGTTTGGGCTGGCTTCCCATAAACCTTCCATGAGACAAATTGAGGAAAGTTGGGCCAAGTCAGTTAGATCTTTCCAATTCAATCCAATTCAGTGAAGACCCGCTCAATCGATCGGGAAATCAACCTGGTAGGTCCAGCCCCTGAAAAACAGTAGTGCTGAGTCAAAGGGAGGGCATTTCCCTTCAACCCACTGCAGTGGAGCCGCTGTGGTAAGTAGATGTTAGGCAGTCAAAGGGAGATGCACAAGTTATTTTACATAGCTTGCATATCTGCCTTCGACTGCCGCTGAAAATTGTGGTAAGTGTAGACAAGGCCTGATGTCAATGGATTTTGAGATGGAGCAGAAGTTTCTTTTGCTCAGGAGACAGGTTATAGGCAGCCAGGTTGGGTGTCTCTCCTCTTTACAATGAGGCCTTCCAATAAAGGAAAGATGGAACATATTTAGTACAGCATTTCCCCAAAACCTCTGTTAAACTCAAACGCCTATAACTATATACATATTTAATTGTATATAATATCCGTTTGTAGCTGTAACAAAAATAAAACTCACAAACATCATTGGAGTTAGCAAACAAGCTTCAAAGCCCACCTAACCCTAGTTTCAGTACAAACTGTCTAGCAATCACAAAAGGGGATGAAAGGGCTGTTGGTGTGAAACAATTATTTCCAGCACCACTCTCTGAACAATGCCTTTGCTAATTAAATTGCTCCATGAAAAAGGGGAGATCAGGTCGGATTAAAAAATTATAAATTGTCTTGGGTGGTTTGAGACACAATCATATGAAAGGTGAGAGGATTATATAACCTAAAGAGAACCTGGAAATGTGAAGGAAACATTAAAAGTCTATTAAAACAATTAATCCTAAGAAAATTCTGTCTCCGGTGAATTGTATAATATGAAAGGACCAGACTTTCTGAACAAAGCAACATAAAATCTTAGGAATGGGCAAACATCAAATTGTCATAAGGTAAATTTTATAAAGCAAAAGTTCAGATGCTTCTTTAAAAGATAGTTATAAGAGTATGCAAACCTCATAGGTCTGCAAAATTTTGCTGGAAACTCCACAAAACCCATCATTTCACTTTGCGTGGAATATAAATCAGTACACCCAGAATCCAGACATAAAGATGCTCTAGAAATACTTTTTTGTATGAGAAAATTATGTGCAGTACTTCTCGTTAGCAATAGTGGGGCTGGGAAGAGAAGTCTCTATAGTTTGCTGGAATGGAGGGGGACCAAGCACCTTTAATACCCCAGTGTCATGAATTTGTAGGAGAAGGAGGTACCACTGCACAGACTCTCCTAAGATAATAAGCTAGCTAGAAACCTAGAGAGAAGCAGGTGATGAATGAGGAGATGGTGTTACCTGCAAACTCCCTCCCACCCAAACTTCCATGGATTCTTTATCTGTTTCCAGATTATTTAAATCATCTTCTTTCCCTTTCCTAATCCTTGATGTGGCTCCTAGCTAATTATCTCCCTTTCCTAATCCTTGATATGGCTCCTACCTAATTATTTCCCTGCCTTTCCCAGTTCTTTGTAGTGGGGAAAAAAAAAAAAAAGAAATGGTGACGGGAGGGGGACACACAAAGCTATCTCTCTGAAACCTGACTCTCTGCAAACCACCCTGTCTGTTTCAGGTGACAACAGCCTTCACCCTCAAAGAGGCAGAAAATTGTAGTCAGTCAGACAGACTTTCTCCTACATTTCAGCTGAGGGTGATCGGGTTTCAGCTGCTGCAATCAAGAGTTGGCTGCTTCTATTTAGCAAGTTTGAAAATAATGTAAATTATTAATTTTATTTTAACACAATGGCCAGCCATCCCTTATGAGACCCCAAAGAAAAACTGCCAAATTCCACTCACTTAAAACAAAAAACTGTAAACACAAAATAGAAGCAGATCCATCTTCAGCTTTTGGATCCTTACCAGCCGTACTAACCACAGATCCCTCAGACAGTCTCACCATGGTATGACAACACTGTGTAACCAAGATGATCATTAACTACTTGCTCATAGTGAACTAAATATAACAGAAATCCTTATTGATACTGTGATACATCAGGCCCTCGAGAACTTGGTGGTTCCATCATGCAGCACATAACAGCTACTTGTAACTTTTCGCAGTGAAAACAGGGATAAGCCATATTTCTTCTCCGAAAGCACCAGCCACGACCACAGGAGCTATTGGAAAAATCTCATTCAGAACATGTGACATGCTGTTAGTTGAACAGTTCTGCTTCCATCCAATAGAGGGTAGTGAAACACATCCACACTAGCCGATATATTAAAATACAGTCCCAGTGCCTGATTTCTTAATGGCAGACATAGCTTTAAGGTATTTTTCCCATTAGGTTCTTCGTGAAATGACATTAGTCCAGTGGCTTTTTTTCCCTGTCTGACCATGTCAGTATTTAAGACTCATTGACGACGTCAGTGCCAAATAACTCCTGATGCTGTGTCAATGAGTTCTCCCATTTCTTCTCTGCATTCCTCAGTATTAACAAGGAAGTTCCCCCATACACCTCTTAGACACAAACTCGGGCTTAGATAGCACTCAAATAGTGCATAGGATGTTGTGCTGGTGGTGTTGAATTGTGCCCTTCATGGCTGCCTGTGATGACATTTTATATGGAAAAGACTGTTTACACGATAATTCCTTATCTATATTCTACTGCTAAAGATCTGTGTCAGAAATGCTTACCCCCTTCCCAGTGGAAGAAAAACGTGTGTAGCAGGCTTCTAATAGCTGTTACCTTCCTCTCTAGTTTCAATACAACAGAGTATACAGAGTAGGAAACTGAGGAGGATTGCTTGTGGTTTTCAGGTGTGTGTGAGGAATTATTTATTGAACACTATGGAGGAACCACATAATAATTAGAAATAATTATGTGGTTCCTCCATAGTGTCCAATAAATGGAATTGGATGTGTGTACTAGTGACTGTTGAATTGGGAATGTTTGCTGGTGTCTATAGCCAGACCCCAAATAATTTATAGGTTCCAAAACCATAGGCAAAGACAGTTTTCTATGTCCTCCTGGAAGGTCATTAATTGAAGATCAGGAGAAAGAAGGAAGGTTAGGTGACAGTGGACTCACCTTTCAGCCGGCCAATGAGAATGCAAGGCAGGCCAGTGGGATGGAGGGGGGTAAATAGAAATCAGGTCATGTGGTCATCAGATGAGATGATTCCTGAGAGGCTTAAATCAATCCTTGAGCTTGGTGTTTGAGTAAGACTGGAGCTAAATGAAAGAGTGACTGGAAAGTCCGGGAAATGAGAAAGGCACCTTGTCTGCAAGGGAGGGAAGGATTGTGTAACTTCCATGTAGCTTAATGTTGTGTTGCAAGTCCACAGAAAACAAAAAGTTGCTCTGGTTGCTCTCTTGACACAAAGGCACAGTTTTGCAATCTCCTCTTATTGTTTCTGTGATAAGCCAGCATTTTCCATTTCTGACACCGTACAAACTGTCCTGCAGAAAATTCAGTCAGTGCCATGAAAATTTCCAGCTGGAACCCTAGAGTCAGAGCATGTCTGTCCAGTTGATTTTGCTCCCCACACTAGACTCCCACAGCTGCAGTCAGTGGAGGTGCTAAAGCTGGAGTTCCCTCCATATAAATGAAAAGGCTGGGCTGAGTTATTCTCCAAGACAGATCCTCAGCTCTCAGCATTGTCCCAAATAGCCATAATGTGTTAACATGCTGCAAGGCCCGTCTATTCACCCATGATTTAGGAGAGATGGGCTTGATATGAAATGGAGTGATTTATTGAAGAGATAAGAAATCATAACATGATCTTAAGTTTCCAGGTTGTAAAAAATGACTCTGGAAGTCTGAGTCAAATCCTAACCCAGTTCTGTCTGGTTTGTGCCACTGCAATGAAATTCAATGGATCTACCCTGTGTGGAATTTCACTTCCAAGCAGAATCTGTCAATGACATAGAAGTGCCACACACCTCCCCACATAGAGCATGGAATGAGAGAGAGAGCGTAATCCCCAGATGCTGAAATTTTCCTTTGGATCTGTGGGCAGTTGGACACAAGCAGCCTCAGGACTATTCTGATGCCAGGACCATCTTATTCCCAGCTAGTCCTAGGGTCAGGAGGAACTTGAGATGCCATGGTTTGCTGAACCAGAACAGATGGCTCTCAGTCAATAATAATATTTAAAACCCTCCCATAAATCACTGAAGATGTTTCTGAAAAACTGAATGATACTTTAATAGACCATTGGTGTGTGATGTTTGTGCTTTGCTACTGCAAGGAAAAAATGTTTACAAGTTTACATGCCATTTCCTCCAGCTAACCTAATACATTTTAGCAAGGCACTTCGACAGAGAAGAAAATCTCTTGCATAGAAGAGAATCATTTGGGCTCCAAAATGCTTGGAAATGGCTATCTTAGGAAAAGCTCTTATTTAAAAAGTGCTGCCATCTTTAAGTGACAGGTTTGGCAAAGTTGTACAGACGTTGGTGTTGTACAAAAAATCTGAAGTAGAGAGACATCTTCCACCCCAAACAGTCATTCTGTCAGCTTTCCATTTTCTAAAAGCATTTCTCAATGTTTGGAAAAGAATGAAAATAAAGTATATTACTTTAATGTGCTGGTAATACTTCTCATACACTCAGCAGTTCAGTGGGCAAACAACCCACAGGGTAACTTAGGAAAGGAGAGAACAGTTTTTAGAAAATAGATGATGGTGCTCTGTACTGGAGTAAAATCATCATATTTAAAATTGATTACTGTTGGTGGATTATTATTCATTAACCATTTCTGTGTATCGATAGAACCATATTAATATTCCAGTAGGCACTGTTCTCCAATATAACAAGTTAGTTTCTGCTCTGAAAAAATTATGAATGTACTATGGCGGGATTTAAAAATGTGGCATTCACTTGAGATAATTAAATAAGAGTTGCAGTTAGCAACCAGTCAGTATTTGCCACACTATTCTGTAGTATAGGGAAGTACAGAAAATATCACAGATAATGAGATTATTGTTTCTATTTATCTGAGGTAAAATTGGCATATTTTTCAGTACTACTGCTGTACATTTGATTAGAGGCATGTTTTTTTCATGTCAGCTACATTCAGATGCAGGCCATCTCAGTTAGTTTATCTGAGTTTGTGTATTTTTATAATAAGGTCTGGCATCCAGCAATACTCATTAAAAAGATATTGAACTGTCCAATAAATAGCATGTGACTCTAAATAAGAGAAGCAATATAAACATAGTGCCAGAAATTAGCACCTGGGGTCTAGTCCTGTTCCTACTGAAGTCAATGGCTGAGCTTTCAGTGATTTCGAAGGAACAGGATCAGATCCCTGCTGTGCACATCATGCTATGTCATTGCTATAATCCATATTCTACCCAGTAACAGAAATACAGAGAGGTATACGGGACAGGCACATTGTAATGGAACCAAAACCAAATCACAAAAAATAGATACTACAAACTACGACGGTTGGTATCTGTCCTTATTTCAGTTGATCTTTCCTATTTTATACCTGTGCTCAGCAATTCATGAAAGATGCAGTTCTTGCCTGAAGACCTT
>ML685780.1:24641008-24699133 GCA_007922175.1 Pelusios castaneus
ACCTTGCAATCTCTATTAATTAATATTATTGTTATTAAAATGCATATGGTGTTAAGTGTGCATGTCACTTTGCAGCGGGTTGGAGGTAGCAAAATGACCTATCTTTAGTGCTATTCCATACATGCATGATTTAACGGATACAAGAAAAAACAAAAGGAGACTAGCTCTTTTTTTTTTCTTCTTTCAACTCAGCAGGTTCCTTGGAGCCCTTTCATCACTAGGGACACTCCAGTTTACCCGACTCCTCATTTAGGCAGCCTCTTGTACCTCCCATTGTCCCGTCTATACCTGTCAACCTTTCAAAAAGACTCGAGGGTGATCTCTAGCACCCAGGGAGTTGGAGTGCTGGAGAGGAGATGTCAGTCTTTCCCCATCCAAAGGGCCTCTCTAGTCTCTCCCTTTTCCCTAGAAACAGCCAAGCTCTCACCCTTACACGGCTGAAAACAAGCAGCCAAGCACAACCGCTGCCTGTACTGTGCCTTCCTCACATAGATGAGTAAATAATGCTGATGGTGTTTGTACCACGTGGGTTTTAGATGGAATGTGCTGATGTTTGGGATGTTTTTCATCTAGCGGGTGCTGGATAGAAGCCCCCCCCCCCGCCGCCCTTCATGTTTCCTTCTTAAACAAGCCACTTGTGATTTCGGCCTGGCTCCCTGGGGCTGGCTGGACGTAGGGGGGAATAGATGGCAGAAGGCGACAGCAGCAGCATCATCTGGGCAGGTGTTAGGCGCTGCGGCTCGTGCCGCGGAAGCGCGCCCCCTCCTGGCTCAATGCCGTCGGCGCCCTTTGCCCTCGGGTTTCTTCCTTTCCTCTAGATCTGCCCCGGCTATTTATTTTCCTTCTCTCTCCACTGCCGCCGCCCACCCTCCCGGGTAGCCCGGCCCCTGGCTTGTCAGACGGCGTCTGCCTCTCTGAAGTCCGCAGCGGTTTCCTTTCCAGCCTGGCCTTATCTCAGTCTGCACGTTGCCTGGGGGTGACTAATAAGACAATAACATTGTCTCGGGATAAAATAAAGTCGGAGCTGTTTACCCACTCTCGGGGGGTTCGCTATAAAAAGGAGCTGGCGAGAGCTGTCCAAGCCAGAAGCGCTCAGGCAGCTGCGCTGGAGAAGGAGGCTCCCGGCTCCGCAGTGAAGCTGCCTTTGGGGCTGGTACCGGCGTGCAAGGAGCAGCCCACCTCGCCCAAAAAGCTCCCCGGGGGATCTTCTTCGGCATCATTAAGAGCCGCAAGGGGAATCGGAGGCTTCGCTTTGGGGCTGCAAAGAGCGATCGGCCGGCGTTTGGCGGGATGGATTGCACCCAGCTGATCCTCTCCCTGCTCTTCCTGCTCTGGCCCGGAGCCCGGGAAACAGGTAGGTGCGAGCTGGGGCGCTGGGCGGGGAACGGTCCTGAACCAGAACCAGCCCGGGTTCCAAAGTGCGTGCAGGACTCAATCCGGAGCGAGGTCCTTTCCGGCAACCGGATCCCCCTAGATCGTTTGTCTGTTTTTCAGCGAGCCCGCCAAAGGGGGCGGGGGGCTCGCCCAGGCACAGCTGGCTTTTTTTGTGTGCATCGGGGATGGTTTAATTGGCGGGGGCAGAGAGAGAGCAAGTGCTTCGTTGTTAAATCGCTGTGACTCCGTGGGGACTGCGGAGTAGAACTCAAGGGAAGGCTTAAAAATCCCCCCGCCCCCTAATATGTGCAGGCTCCTGAAGGTTTGGGGAGCTGAAATCTTGCTTGAGCTGCATTCACTCAACCATGCTTCGGGATGTGCAGATTTCTTTCACTCTTTTCTCCTCCGCCCGTCCGAAGCTGGCTGACCCCAATCAAAGGGATGCGGAAAGGGTTAAAAACCTGGTGTATAATCGGAGGCAGAGCCAGCCCAATCACATAGGTGACCTAGGTGGTCGCCTGGGGCACCAAATTAAATGGAAGTGATTTTTTTTCTCTGTTTTAAAAAATTATTAATATTAATAGGGGGCACCAAAGTCATAGGTCGCCTAGGGCGCCCAAAACCCTTGGGCCGGCCCTGATCTGAGGCATAGCTGCAAACGCAGCCAGCCCTGGGGGAACAAATGCTACACAGGGAGCATCCGGTCCCTGGGCATGGGGCAGATCCAGAGGAGAGAAGGATGGGTGGAAGGGACATCAGCGACAGGTAGAAGAGCGAAGGTCCCGGGGCCAGCCTCCAGCACCCAGCTCCGTCTGCACTGGCCTGACTCTCTGGCTTGCAATGGGTGGCCTTTCCGCCGCAGGACAGGGAAGGTGGAGGGGACTCGGGAACATGCAGTTTGACGGCTGGGGGGACTCCTTGGACAGCCGCTGGGTGATATCTCCCCCGCACAGGGAGATGGGCAATTGCACCCCTCTTTGCACACCTGCAGGACGCCAGCGTGTTAAAGGGCACCGTGCATGCAGCCTGACTGCCCCAGCGCTAGGCACGGTCCTGCCGAGACAGAGACCCGTGCAGCTGATGGCCGTGGTCTTGTGTTGGGTGCAGCCTCTGGCTCTTGGCTAAGCACTGATTTGGAGGGACGCGGGGGGACCATGCGAAGTTAAGAGATCTGTCAATTTCAGCCGGGAGCTGCACCCATCCACCTCCCTTCCCACCGCCGCCTTCCCTTGTTCAGCGCGCGCGCCGCCTGCAGCCCCCCTCGCTCCGATTGCTGCGCGATGCGAAGTGCTAAGGGGTGGCCGCTAAGTCCCTCCTCTCTCCCCTGCAGCCTTAGGTGCTGAGCTGAGCCCCGCGGCAGCATCTGGGGCCGAGGACCGTCCTTCTAGCGCCCCCTGGCCGCTGCGCAGGTCCAAGCGCTGCTCCTGTTCCGACATGGAGGACAACGAGTGTGTCTACTTCTGCCACCTCGATATCATCTGGATCAACACCCCGGAGTAAGTGGGGGGCCTTTGGTGCACGCTCACCTTCCGCTCACCCGGGCTTCAGGGTCGATTGTTGGAAGCTAGTTGCTTTGTTTCTTTCACCCCAGTGTGATTGGAACTGAAAGGGGCACCTAGCTGGCAATGGCTCCCTGGAACAACACAGACATCAGCCCATGTAACTAATCCCCTCTGGGCAGCTAAAGCACCAGCAAGATCAGTGAGGGCGCAGGGGCGAATTCACCTGAGGCTGGCCTGCAGCCCAAGTGAAATCCTGCAATGAATCCTGTGTGCACATTTTGAGCAGGCTTTTTGCTTTGGCTTGAAAATAGGTTTTAAAAAGCCAGTGCACTTCTATGCCTTAGGAATATTTTTAAGATAGCTAGAGAGGAATGAGTGGTTGAAGATGGAAATGGTGTTTAGTAGCACAGGTTTCTCTACAGTAATTTAGAGACACCCCTCCTGTTGGTGGCTCAAATCAGTATTCCAAGTGACTTGATGGGGAGATCACTCACATGAGGAAAGCAAGCAGGATTTGGCCTGACAGATGAAGAAAATAACTCTGAACACCAGGCACAGCGATTCTAACCTTCCCAGAACTCTTAAAGGCTAAAATGTAGCCAAAAATATTTCATATTTTGGACCGAGTGACTGATGCTATAAAATACCTTTCATGGAGAAGCACGGGAGGATGAAATGCCCATATCTTGCTTCTGCCACCCTTATTTGCTTAGAGTAGTAATCTTCTTTGGGAGTCTGCTCAGAGCAAAATCTGGCTCTAAATAACTGTAACTCTATTTGGTGGAACCCCACTAGTTCTTAAAAATGGCTGAGGGGCCCATTGCAAATGACTACTTTTTGTAGAATAGGGGGCATATGTACAATGAAACATTTTTACACATTATTCATTAAGGGAAGCAGGTCCTCAGCTGGTGTAGTGAATATTGACTTCAATGAAGCTATGCTGAGTTGAGGCTCTATCTCCTTTTTGTATTGATTCTTTTCTGCTTGCAATTTACCAAAGTTCAGCCAGGTGAGGTTCTGTTGCATTCTACTGCAGATTGATTCAGATTGCTTAGTTGGTAGTATACTCATGAATTCATGATTAAAAAAACATTAGTCACAGAAGCAGCCATGGTAATCACAGTGCTGTGGTGCAAAAGTTTCTGATAATCCCAAAGTTATCACCAAAAGAGCCTTCCCAATCCTGCAACCTTTACTCACAAAAACAGTCCCATTGATAAGATTACACAGAACACACCTCAGTTCTAAAGCAATGAATTCAATTAATATTTTTCTTGTTGATTTTCTGATCATAGGCGAACTGTGCCATATGGGCTTGGGGGCCCTTCTCGACCAAAGCGGTCATTGGCAGATACAGCCCGTGAGAAGCAACAAGAATCTAGCAACAGATGCCACTGTGCCAACCAAAAAGACAAGAAGTGTCTGAACTTCTGCCAGACAGGAAAGGAACACTGGTGGGTTAACATGATCATTTTAATAATCAGTTTTGAACTATTTGAACTCATTCTAAAGGGCTGGGCTGTGGGCAGCTACTCATGTTTATGAGTATTTACTCAGGTGAATAGTCCCAGGAAGTCTGGGGTACTCCTTGACTGAGGATTCACCAGCATCATTAAGGATACCTCAGTCTGGCCCAGAATCATCTATTACATTTCTTAACTAAGGAAGGTGGTTCATATAAAAGTGTCACCAGATAAATTGAAGACTTGTTTTTTAATAACAATATTTTTTTCCCTTTGCTGTAAACAGGGCTCAGTCCACCAGGGAGAAGGGCTGGGATCGTCTTAACAAAGGTGAAGATTGCACAGGACTTGGATTAAAGTGTTTGCATAGGCAACTACTTAACAGCAAGAAAATGAGAAGGTGAGATACTGAACCTATTCCTGAACAGGCTGATGATATGAAGTGTCCATAAAGTCATGACACAGAACCCAACCCTGCTCCCAACTGATTCAGTGTGAGTTTAGCCTCTAATTTCAAATGGAAGCAGGATGGAGAGCTAAAACACTGACGACTTCTTATGGGTGTTACTCATCCTCTAAATCCTTGACAATAAGTTAAATTTAGTGAGCTCTGCATAGCACTATTCTTATGTGTGCTCTAGGCTAAGAAGAACATCAAGTGGAAACACAGTATGAGCAAATGAAATACTGTTAGAAATATACATTGATATTTAGAGTGCTCATGAATGAAGTGAACTGCTTGAAATTAATGTGTCCCTTCAGTCTTTCATAAACTGGGAAGATGAAGTTCATTCAGAGTTAGTTTTTCACCACGTTTATTGAAATCAAGTTATTCAGGTACTCAGGTTAAAAATGCTATCTCTTCAGCTAGACATTGCTAACTTTATACAACATCTTGGGTCTGATTTTTCCCAGGCCTTACCCCTTGTATTGCCAAATAAACCTATGCAAAGTGAATACAAACTACTACCATTGTAAACGATCACACAAAGGGGTAAGACGGGGAAGAGCCAGGCCCTCTGCTTTACCATCTCTAGCTATGTCTACACTTGCTAAAGTTAGTTTGAATTAGTTAGTTCAAACTAATTAATTCAAACTAATTTTAGTTAGTTCGAATTAGCTTAATTCGAACTAGAAAAAGTTAGTTCGAACTAAGCAAGTGCCATTTATGGCACTTGCTTAGTTCGAATTAGCGATCCCCATTCATTTCAATGGCTGGTTAGTTTGAACTAAGAAATTAGTTTGAATTAACATGGCCACATTGGCTAATTTGAACTAGTTAGTTTGAATTAAAGCCTTACTTCTGAAGCCCTATTCGAACTTATTAGTTCAAATTAAGGAAGCCCTTAATTCGAACTAACTAAAGCCTAGTATAGCCTCTGGGTCCTATTCCCCACTTCACCACTGATTCAACTATTTCAATGGGACTAGAGAATTGGAGTATAAGTGTAGAAGGGTTGCACTATCAGACCCTATATGCCTATAGGCAATTCACTTTGCTTCTCTCTTTCTCACTTTACTCATCCGTAAAAAGGGAATAATACTGACCTATCTCCTCAAAGTGTTGTGAGACTAAATTAAATGAATATTGAGAGAGGACTTGGAGACTTTCAGATAACATGTTGAGTGGTATTAGCTGGCAGCAGTTGAATGACATAAGCAAAGTAACGTGATGAAGTCCTATATCAGTGAACTCACCATTTTCAGAGAACAGCTTTGCAGGAGCACCTCTTGTGAGGCAACGTGCATCTTGCAATTCTTGAAGCAATTTATGACTTATTCCATTTCTCTGTTAACAGAATTTGATTATGGGCAAAATTTTCAAAAGCACCAAAGTTCCATTTTCAAAAGTGGCTGAAGGACATAGGAGTAGAAGTTCTATTGACTTTAAATGAGATTTAGGCTTCTAAGTGAGTAAGTTCACTTTTGAAAATGAGACTTGGGTTTCTAAGACTCAGGTCATGAAAGATATTTACGCTCTTACCTTCCATTTAAATCAATGGAAGTTGGGAAGTTGTGGATCTGGGCCCAAGTCATGTAGGTCCTTTGAAAATGTTACCCTTCATCTGAATTCACTAACATTTGTTTCCACTTTATCTTAAAAAACCCAAATAGCAAGTAGTCAACAACAACAGAATATCTTTTAATTTGGATACCCACAATTTCTGGGAATTAGGGTTTTCAGATTTGCTGCAATATTTAATAGGATAGACCGTTAGCTGTTAAATTGGTGTAGCTCCAATGGATCCCACACGAGAATCTGATCAAAAAAATCAGGATTGAGATTTATTTAATACAAATGGTGATTTTACACATACACTCAATTATATGCACTCAAGATTTATCTTAATTTTTATAATAGAATTTGATGTTTTTTCTTGTTTTTTCAGACTAGAGGGCATTGGTAACAGTATCAAAGCTTCCTTCAGTATCGCAAAGTTAAAGGCTGCACTCCATGAAGTGAAGAAGCTGAATCATAACAGAACACATAAAAGGCAAAGCATCTGGGAAAGTCTGAAAACAACTTCTTAGTGAGAAGATCACCACCCCTAACTTTCCTTCATCACAAATAACTGATAGAGCGTCGCTGAAGCTCTGTTTTGACTTTCACATTCCACATGGCGAAAGCATGTTGCTCTAAATATTAAGGTCTCCCCTCCCTCTCAAGAAAAAAAGATGGCCACAGGAGAACCTAAGGAAATATTTTATTTGGACAATTTAAAAGCAATAAAGAGCTAGCAGGTCATCCTTCTGAAATCCAATTGGATGTGTTACACAGTCAAACTTTAATCACCAGCTATCTCTCAGAAGAAGAAAGAGAACATTTGAACGTTGCTTCTGATGAGAAAGTGTAAAATGAAGTGTTATTAATCAGTTTGGCAGATTTCAGAGGTAGGGGCGGGGAGAGACTAATGCCAAAAGAAAGTGATACAGAAACTCCTAAAAAGAAGAGAAATCAAGATTTGAAAGGGAAGACTACTTTTCTACTTATTAATTAAAATGGAAAACGAAAGACACTGTGCTGCTTTAATCAGCATTCCTTGCATAGATACAAGTCTACCTCGCATTCTGTATGTTGCACTCCTGCCAAAGTATTTTTACACCGTGTTATTGCCTTTTCCTATCAACTAGAATCCTTTGCCTTTTTCAGCAGTCTAGTTTTCTAGTACAGCCACAGTTATCTGAATGTCATGTGTGGGACAGACGTTGTGTTTGGATAATCACGGTTTTGGATAATGAAAGGAATTTTCATCATTAATAATGGACAAGGGGCACAAGAATGGCCATGCTGGGTCAGACCAATGGTCCATCCGCCCATTATCCTTTCGTCTGACAATGGCCAATGTTAGGTGCTTCAGAGGGAATGAATAGAACAGATAATCATCAAGTAATCCATCCTGTCAGCTATTCCCAGCCTCTGACAAACAGCAGTTCCTGCCTAGCCTGGAAAATAGTCATTGATGGACCTGCCCTGTGTGAACTTAACCAGTTCTTTTTTCTGAACCTGTTATAGTCTTGGCCACCACAGCATCCTCTATTATGTTGTGAAGGCCAAGACACAACCTTGTTTAACATAAAAAGGAGATTTGGATAACTGAAGGTCTAATAATAGGGGTTGTACTGTATTGCAGGCTGCTAATAATCTACTGCCCCGATCTCTAATGGAAAATGTTGCTAGATCAGGGATTTCGTCAGTATCTTGTCTGATGTAAATGTGTGAGTGGCAGAAAGTTGTTTAAAATGACACTAAAGGGCTAATATTGGGTTACTGTTTATAGCAGTGAATTTACTCACACATTATTGAATTTGTTGACTGAGGTCTGATTCAGTTTTATGATGTGCTTATTTTTTTAATAAGTATTTATGTTCCTACCAATTACTCATTATATTTACCATGTTGAATGTACATTGGAACAGGCCATATTGGTCTATGCATGTTTTATGTATTTCTGTATGAAATTGGGGAATGCTTTGTGCCTATCAAGGTAAATATCTTCAGAAATAAATATTTTTAACTACTGTACTGGTCTGATGGTTAATAATCCCAGATATCAATAGTTTGGCTGGAGTAAAGATGGGCACTGCCCTTGAATGTGGTGGAAGGGCTTGTGTTCCAATGGCCCTGAGAGCTATGTCAATAGGAGTTTTAACTCCTGGTCGGGGGACCTAAGCCAGATGGGTGGAAAAGGACCAGTCCACTGGGCCTCTGGGCTGGGGGCCTGAGCCATAGGTCTGCAATCTATTCTCCTGGAAAGGTTGACTCATAGCAACAACAGCAAAGTAGCTATTGTGGCAACCAGTAGGATAGCTGGGGTGGTGGAGGCTCATACAAGATGTTTAACAGGGTGAACAAGGATTCAGAGTCAGAAGTAACGTTGCTGGGGTTGGACACACGTGAAGAAATACTCCACCCTGAGGAACTGAGCCGCTTCCCAGCAAAGTTAACGACAAAATTCCTTTTGACTTTAATAGGCACTGGACCAGACCCTGTGGTAGTCACAGGAAAGATGGACCCATAGTTAACATTTGCATCTCTCCAACTCCTTTGCCTTAAGCTGGATGGATGATTCCTGCAGGAACTGTACACCAGAGAATTAAACAGAGAGGAAAGAGCTCAAAAATAAATAAATAAATAAATAAGATGAAAGTTGTTATCCAAGGAAGGAAAGGAAAGGAAACAGAAACAGAGCTGGTCAGAACTTTTCAAACAGAACAGAACTTTTCAAACTTTTCTGTGTGTTTAAAAACCCCAGGCCTTTTAAAATAAATAAGGCTAAAATGTTGAAAATGTGGTGTTTTTTAAGACAACCAATGGAAAGAAAACACATCTGAAAAATTCATACATCCTGCAACCCTTCCATAGTTTGGAGAAGGGTTGGTTTGTTGATGTCTAAAGAACACTTAACACACATCTTGCGTACTGGCTGCTGTAGACTTCACTTTGTGACTCATAGACTTTAAGGCCACCAGGGGCCATCAAGATCACCTAGTCTGACCTCTGCACATTGCCACCACCAAATCTCACCCACCCTCTCCTGTAATAGGCTCATATTTTTTTTTTTTTTTTTTTTTTGAAAAGTGATATTTCAGTTAGACATAGGGCCAATTTCTCCTTTCAGGCACTCTGGGGAAACTCCACTGAAGCCAGCACGAGCTGCCCTCCTGTGAAAGGGGAATTTAACCTACAAAGCATAAACTAATTACAAACGAGAACAGCGAGAACAAGACTCCAACAGGGGGTCACACCCTTGAGCTCTATGTTTTAAAGGGAATAGGAGCTCTGACTGCTTTAGCAGACAGGATTTGGTGACCTTTGTCAGGTGTGAAAAGACCTCATTAAAGTTTGTTCCTTTTTCAGGGATTGACCTTCGCTGTTAAATAAATAAGTGAATACTCTGGGCTATGCTTCTGACCCTGCTTTATGGCTTAAGTGAAACAAACATACAGCATGTGCAACATGGCCTTCCACAAGACCAGCATCATGCCTGCTGACATCGCAGGACTCAGCAAGGCAAAGGTTTGAACTGAGGCATGTTAACAGACTAGGAACAAGGAAAGGCAGTCTCCCTACTCCAGCCTGCAGCAAGGGTCACAGTCAGGGAAGGAAGGAAAAAAAACAGTGAGAAACCAGCAATTTCAGAGGAAAATGACTTTCACTAACATTCTTTTTACACTTTTAAAAAAGTCACTACCTATTATGGTAGCATCACAGCAGAAGGGTAGTTCTTCTATAGCTTTGAGAATTGCTTACTGTGTAAAAGACAACTGTTCTAAATGCTCTAAAATCCCCATGTTGATTCAGTTTCTTAACCTTTGCTATGACTTATTATGAAGCTGCAGTGGGGGTTAGTGGTCATTTGGGGGTCATTTGAGCAAGGAATTCCTGACATATTGCACTTTCTCCCTAAGAATCGTGTTTACAAAAACCACTGGTTCTTCTAATTTGCACCTGCTTGGGTGTCAGTCTATGACTCTAATCCTCCCCAAACTGATCTCAGCCACTCAGGATTTAACTCAGCCAATGCACAGCACCCATTGCTCTTGTGGGGATGCAATATTTCCAAACCTATTTAGGGTCAAATTTTGAATTCCACATTGGGTCAGTTTAACCAACCTGCCATAAAGAGTGAAATATGCATATGCAGCAAGATTCTGTCTTTCCTAGTTTTCAAAGAGGCACAAAGCATGACTGGGCAACCTTATTTAGGCATTAACGAAGTTTTTGTGCTGTTACTAATGACTCTAGAGACAGCATTAGCTGGCACCTGAAAAGATGTGCTGAGAATGGATTTAAAATCGAATAAGGTAAGAGTTGTCTTGGTTAGGATCTTCCTGCCTGCGTCCACATTGTCATTATAACCTGCACTCATGTGATACCAGGCTGTAGGTAGAAGACAGTCTGTCTTGGAATTGTCCAAACAGTGTACAACAACCATTGACACCATTGAGATGCTTTTCAATGTCTTAAAGGCCTGCAATGCCAGCGGGGTGGGGGGGGACTTTATAAGAGCGAGAAACAGAAAGCCTCCATACCCTGAGCATGCTGTAGTCAGCGTGATAGGTGACAAAATACAGAAACACAGACACATGTGGAACTTAAAAGTCAGTTTATTGATGTGTTCATGAAAGAGGGAACACAGATTCTTTTCACTCCTGGTTCCCTCAAATACAAATGTATTGAGGTCTCCCAAAGTTCTTTTCTTTCTCAGATTGAATAGCCAGCATATGCTGAGATTGCTTCTGCATAAAGGAAGGGCTGATACATTCTCTGGTGGGACTGATGGAATAGGCCCAGCCCTTTATGATATATACTATTTCGAACTAACCAATTCAGGCAAAAATCCTACTGAAACCAATGGAAATTTGTCTAGATTAAGGACTCCAAGGTCAAAACCTTCATTATTTTAAATTAAATCCACAGCAATTATTTAATTTAATATAATTAGCAATCTTTTCTTGATCAGCCAATTTTATTTCATTTATTGGGCAAATATTGATTTGATTGAAATACCAAAATGAGGCATACAAAGAACAAGGCTTTGAAACATGACTCAAACTGTATTTATTTCAGGAAAACAATATGATGATACTGGAATTCTTTGCATCTTATCTACATGATTCTGACTTAATTTTTCCACAAACGGCTACTCTAATCTGTGCCACATTATCACAAGCTTCCCCTCAATAAAACATCCATAATGTCCTAATGGTACATATGTTTAAAATTTACTTAGCCAGACATCAGCCTCTTTGTTCTTGTTTCCTCGTGTTAGGATAAATATAGTCTGCAATACACTTCTGTATTTACAAACACAGTGAGCTAGATAGCCATGGGTTTGAAAGATATCTTGCTGTTTGCTTTCACGACTGCAGATTGTTTCCCATTGTGTATATAAAACCGTATCAATTCCCAGTCTGACTTCATCAGAAACATAGCACTATTAATAGATTTCTCATGTAGCAAACCTAGTTTCCATTCTCAGCTGATGTCTTTATTTAATTTAGAATCTTCACTTCATATTTTAGGAATCAGAGCCAGAAATTAGGATCTTGGAGCAATTAAGTCAATATGCTCATAAACTGGTGATAACCACAAGACAGACAGAAGGCTGTAGATAAAATCTAAAGATGGCAACATTTTTCCTGAGATAAATTTTGTATGAGTAACAATTCTAAAACTCAGTCAGAATTGACTCCCATTTTACTCTTTGATTTTATTGAAATGAGATGTAAAACAATGTTAGGTGAATGATGATTGTGAAGGCAATTTTTCAACACCACGGGCTAATCATCCTTATCATAGTTACATGTACAGGACAAGTACCTGTAGTCTGATTTCTGAAATGACACTGAAAGCTGTCCTAAATTACCCTTGTTCAATGCAAATGAGACCAGAACTTTTCCCAGAAAGTGTCTGGCCTTTATGGTCAGACTTTGATGTGGCAAATCAAAGTTTTGCCTATGTACTAGTAAAGACTCTAAAATTCCCCTCCCCTCCCCTTTTCAACCAGCATGCACTTGTTAAAAACAACTTTAATAAAAACCACTTCTGAAAGCAATGGGCCAACTTTCCTGACCAGTATTTAACTCTTTGAAAGTTTAAATCAGAGATGGATAAATCCCCTGGAATCTGAAATTTTATGAACCTCTCCAGCTGTTTTTTTGGGTCTGCAAAACTGGTTTGAGTTAACCAGCTATTTCTCCTGTAATTTAAACCCTCTCCCCTGCCCAAGGGAGATTCAGTTTAAAAAATAAACATGTTTATCTAGCTAAGGGGAAGGTCTATGTTATGTACAAGGGATTTTTAAAAGTCTCCAAAAGTCTAGGCTCACATCAAAGGTGCCTTATTTATGCTACATTGTATGTACATTTTCCCTTGCCTCCTTCACCACTTTTTATTAATTTAAAGTTACACACAGGTCTAAGTATCTCACTAAATTGGTGCCATTGGGTGCGTCTACACTTGTAAATTAAGTCGACTTAAGCTTGCTTAAGTCGACTTAATTTACTCTGTGTCTACACTACATTTTCCTTAAGTCAACTTAAGCAGCTTGCTTAAGTTGACTTAAGGAAAAATTAAGTCGAGTTTATTAAACCTAATTTAAAGTCGACTTTAGAAAGTCGATTTAGCCAGCGTAGACATGGAGTAGCCCTAAGTCAACTTTAAGTCAACTTAGGGGGCTCCAGGGCTTCCCCACTGCCTTCCCTGCCAGGGTGGCTGGCACAGCCACAGCCTGGCGTGCCCCCCCAAAGAGCAGGGCAGAGCCCTGCCCACCCTGCCCCTATACCCTGCCAGGGTCCCTGTCCCCCATGCCCCATTGTACCCAGGTACAATGGGGCAAAGGCTGAGCCCCCTGGCAATTGGCAAGGGGTACCCCACTGCCACTGTGGACCTCTCCCAGGTCCACCTAGCCCCTACATGTCGACCTAGGCGTCCAGTGTGGACGCTCTAGGTCAACTTTGTAAGTTCCCCCCTAAGTTGACTTAATTTTATAGTGTGGACATGCTAAGTCGACTTAACAAAGTCGACTTAAAGTCAACTTTGTTAAGTCGACTTAGCTAAAGTCGACCTAAATTAACAAGTGTGGACATAGCCCTGGTGACTAAGAATAGTCTAACTGAAGTCCACAGGACTACACATATGCTTAAAGTTAAGCATGTACGTAAGTACATTGCTGAATCAGGGGCCTCTGGATTTGTCTTCCGTCCTGTCCTTTCTTTTCTTTTTTTCTCTTTTTTCCATGGGATTTTATCTCCACCCCCCACCCCCATTTTTCACTTTCTCTCACTCCTAACAAGGTCTTGAACCCAGTAAGACTCAAATTCAAGAAAAATGTTCAAATCCACAATACTCTATTGCAATGTTTCTCAACAACCATTCCGTGGACCGTTCCCAGTCCCTGTGATCTCCCTGACACGGGTTAGGAAAGCAGCAAGCCCGTCTCTGGTATCAAAAAAGGTTAGAAACACTGTTCTAGTGGATTAAAACATTAGGCAAAATATGTTAAGACATTATTAGCTGACATTTACAGTCCCTGCAGATCACTGTTTCATTTCAGGTTGTTATAGTCTGGTACCAGTAAACAACTTTAGGACTTGATTCTGCATCACATTAAACTTTGTGGTGGTTGAGATAAGTACATTCTTAAGCATTTTGCTCTTTCAACTTCAGAATACACAAGACCTTGGTGGATTGATCCCCTTCTTGAGAATGAAAGGATTTCTCATTACTTTACTCTGCCCTGAACTTGTTTACTTCTTCAGCAGGCGTGGCTGGGTTACTATAGTGAGTGTAAAACAAGAACAGTGACATTATCCACAGACACCTTGAGAATGCCCTCTGGGATCTCTCCTGATGGCTGTCCAACTCAGCTAACATCAAGAAAGACATTTTTTCCCATAGCAAACTACCTAACCCATCCATCAAAGAGCTGACTTTATAATGTGGGGAGGCAAGTTGGGATCAAAGAGCCTTGTACTGCTGGATGAATAATTGAAACTAGGAAGAAAAATCAACCTGACTTGCTTCATAAGGTCTGCTGTGTTTTATTTTCTGCTTTCCATGATCTTGTCTTGGAGTGCCAAGTAAGTGAGGAAGGATAGCAGCAAAAAGCCTGTGCAAACATATCCCTTAAATTGTCAGAAGTGGTTTTTAAAATTAATTTTGAGAACATTTGAAGTCAAATATCCAACTGTCAAATACAAATACTCTAAATAATAATGTGAATGTTTTGCATGCATATATTGTGTTTAAAGCATAACATAACATGCAAGCATACATATAACTCCTCAGATAAGAAAGAAAGGAGATTTAAAAAAAAGAATGTATTATTTAAAAAGGCCATCATCAGGCAATAGGTCTCACTTTAATCCATTTATTTATCCCTTACATGCTGCATGTTTGCTTTGCTTATGTGGTTTTCTCACGCTGCTTCTAACATTGCATGCACACGTCCCAAAGAGGGTCCTGGGTTTCCTGTATTGTCAATAAACAGAGGAGCTGCCAGAGCTTGCTCTGGGCCTGGCCTATTTCTAAGGTTGCTTCTGATAAGACTCCTCGGCCAATGCTCCTAGCTCCTGTTACCTCAGGGAAGAGGTCCTCAGTCCTTTGATGGACCTCTGGACCTACCTGAGTGAGTTAGGAGTACAGCCCTGCATCTCTATACAATGTCTCAGGGCCAGACATCTTGTGACAGAATTAGTTCATGGTTAGACAACAGCTGTTTTTTAAAGCGTCACATTTTCTCTATCTGCTCAATAACACCGTTCACATACGGTTGCATTGAAGGTGTGGGTTTTATTTTGTGCTCTGTATAGGGCGTGTTCCTCTTCTAATGTTCAGCCTCCGTTAGTCAGGTCCATTCAGTTTCCTTTGGAAGTAAATCATCTTTCTAATGTGAGAATATTAGAAGGTTCGTTATTTATGATGCTATTTCTTTCCTTTCATTTCTGTACATTCATCCACGGCCCTGACTTGGTCATTTTAAATAAATTGAGCCAATAAAGAAAGGTAAAGTTCAATTGGATTTAGCAGCCTTTGAGTCAGATTTTGAAATTCTGATGGCAAAGTGGGACTTAAAATCCCCCTTAATGTTTTTATGCGTTTGCAGAACACGTTTTTCCGAAGCCGGTGCTTTTGCTGTAGTGTCTTTGTACTATCTGTGTTTCCCAGCACTGAATGCTAGAGACTCAGATTGTGTCAACTGACGAAACTCAGTTGACTTCAGTGGGGTCACACTTATTTGCACTGAACAGGTTCAGAGTTTTGCATCGGTTACGGTTAGCTCTTGCATGTGATTGGCAGAGTTATGAAATCCACATACAAATATCCTTATAAAACAAAATTGAGTGTGTAGGAGAAGAAGCCATTTTGTAATTTTCAAAAATGATCCTCCAGTTTCTTTTAAAACTCCTTTTGCTTTGGTTTTACACTAGATAAGGATCTGGGCTGTTGATTTCTCCCACTGAGGCCTAGTATATACTGTATTCAGATCTCTTTATTCCTTTGGCTATTGAGACGTAATCCTGCTGTGTGCTGCTCAGCAATTTCCACACACTATGATTTTTAAGCAATTCATTTACAGTTACCCTACCCATTAGGCTGTTCTCCACCTGAATACTAGAGTACTTTGTCCTGAGCCAAAGCTTGCTACCATTGAACTGAATGGGTTCAGGCCCTTTAAGAACAATTCAGTGAGTCAATTGTATTTTGCCAGTTTTTAACGTCTACTCTTTAAAAATAAACAAACTATTCTTTTGAGTAATAATTTCTCACTAGGCAGATGTCTTGAAGCAATGCTATATAGCAAGCAAGCTGCAAAACCCTTATTTTTTCATGGGCAGTTAGGCCCAGCTCCAGTAGTCAAATGCAGCTTGTGCACACGCTGACACCTATAGGGAACAATAATAGACAGAAAACTTTCTTTTAATATTATTTATTGTGTGATAAGGCTATAAAGTCAAGCACTCAGGACTTAGAGATGTCAGAATTAATTTTGCCCATCCACTGAACAAGACAGGGGTCCTGTGAATAAAAATATAATGTGGTCATCTAATTAAAGACTGTTTTAGAATACACAGGTGGCCTTAATTGTGATATTTCCTAACCATTGCGCATGTGTGTATATATGTATAAAATGGGTGAGTGTGTTTCTGATCTTGAGTGACACCACTAACTGTGAAATGTATGTGGCATCTAATTTCTTTTCCATTATCAGAAAATTCCAAACTCAAAGGTATTCTTCCCTGGTTTATACCCTATTTAAACCCCATTTAAACCAGCTTAATATAATTAAACTGTGTGAGTACTTTTCCTAAAGAATGTCTTGGCTCATGTGTCCAAAACATCACACTGGTTACACAATACCATAGGCAAGGATACAGAACTGTTGTGTTAACACGGAACTTACATCCATTCCATTGCATACACGTCATGATGAGCTTAAAGTGTGAAGGTGAAAGATTTCTCCAAGTCCACGTGTTTATAGTGAAATTTCTGGTTTCTTAATGTGAGGGTATGGATGTGGGTGAGAGAGTGTATGTGCACTCAGTTTTTACTCTCTCAACAGCACAGCCTCAAAAGTCTGAGTGTTTTATAGACTAATCTGTAGAAAAGACAAAACAATGCCTTTTTTGCCTCCTTACTGCATTCCAGTTTATTTAGCCACTCTATAGGGATCTGACAGGGGCATTGTTGGAGAGAGAGAGAGGGAGAGAGAGCCTATGGTTTGGGTGACATTAGTATGCTAAGAAAAACCTCCTTTTCACTTGATGGACTAACAAATGGGATCAGGTATCGGAAAGACTGACAAAACATCTTAAGAAATGAAATATGCAGCAAATGACTGCCCTGTACATCTACCTGGCCTTCACTACAGTAACGATTTTGGAAGGGAGCTCATGCAGAACTGCCCTTCTCTCTCCACCTGACAAGCTCAAAGATCTGATAAATTACCAGAACTAATTGTTGCCAGGACAGCCCTTTGATCTTTGGAAGAATTCATTTGTAAATGGTGAGTTTGCGTACACGCCATTGGTGATGGAACTGTTGAAATAGTCATAAAATCAATATTATCTGCACACCAGAGGCTTCATTAGCTTTTTGCCAGTTATTCTGAGGATGGTTCAAAGTGACTGCAAATCCTGATCTGCTTCCAATACATCAGACTTGGTAGTAGAAAGAGAGAAATCTGAAAAGAAGGCATACCCCAGACTTACACAAAATAAGAATCTTTGGTGTTTTATTGGCTTTTCTTTGCTTACCACAATTAGACCCTGAACTGCACAAACATTCAGGGGGTATCTCCAGAGGGGAAGTGTTGGCTAGTGGTTAGAACAGAGGACTGGACATCAGAGAGGCTGGGTTCTATTGATAACTCTGCAGATGACTGGCTTGTGTGGCTGTAGACAAGTGAAACACCCTTTGTGCCAAAGTACAGTTCACTTATCTACAGAATGGGCATAACCCTTTATTTATGGATTCATGTAGCTCAGTCTATCGAGATAGCCTAAAGTAGTTCACAAACATTAAGAGCCAAAGTCTTTGTCTGGTGCAGATGGGTGGAATTCCATTGAAGTCAATGGAGCTGTGCAATTTAGAGAATTTGGTCCTAAACTTTTCTTCCAAGAGCACATCCTGAATGTGGGTTGTGTTGTGTAGTTCCATAGAGACTCTTGGAGGGTTGGGGTGGGGGGGAGGAAAGGAATCCTCTCCCTATGTCAGCAGGTAGTGCCAGAAGCCACTACTGCAGCGCTAAGACAGGTGTGTTCACCGTGACCCTAAAGCACTTTCTATGCAGAGGGAAGATGGAGGCTTTCTAACACAGCGGTTCTCAACCACTGTGTCGGGACACATTGCCACACAGAGGTAAGCGTGTAACGGACAGAACAGACTGTTCTAACACATCTAATGCTGCCTTGTAGTATCAGTCTGGGAATATTTAAGAACTGCCTGGTAAAAGCATTCATAGATGGGGTTGCTAGCTCTCCAATAGCAAGATCCATTATTTCCCCAGCGACTGAGGGTTATTTTTCTGTCTTGGAGTGGCACAAGCTTTTTGCTGTATTTTATTTTGTCCACTTTGGTTTAAAGTCTACCTAAACTCTCTCATTAAAATAGTTTGTTGTATAGCTCCATTGAGTTCCATGGAGCTGCCCTGACCTAGAGCAGCTGCGGTCTGATCCAGAATGACAAGTGTGTATCAGTTCAGAGGCACCTTAGTTTGCAGGAAGTGTCACAGATGGACTGGTGGAACAGAAGAGGAACAGTCAAGGTGTTGTTCCTACAGGGAGGAAGAAGGGCTTGAATTGAGCGTAAAACTCCTCACTTAAATTCCCAAATCCTTGAAAGGGCAGAAAAGGGATGAGTGATGCTCATCTTTCAGCCCATGACTAAGATCCCATCTTTCCAGGGAAACTGTTACCTGAGCTGGCTCAGAGCTTTGCCACCACCCAGAAAATACAAGACCAGACCAACTGAGACACATTGCCTTTGGGCAGTTAGAAACCAGGAATGCAAAATAGAAGAAGAGGATAGCGAAATAGTACAATAACATACATGGCAACAGAAGAAGAGTTGGGCCTGATCCTGCAAAGTTTTTCTCATTTTCCTCTGCCTCACTCCAGTGAGCAGTCCTACGCATGGGACCATGCAGCTGACTCATGAATAAAGTTTGCAAGGTTGCATGCTGGGTTATTAGCATTCAAATGTTTTTGAAAACCCCAGATTTAGACACTTTCTGAGGGGAGGGGAAGTGGAAGCTAATATTAACTCCCAGCAGCCCATGCTTCTATCCGGAAACTTTATCCTGGCTTGCATTTGCACGCAATCTTAGCTGTGAGTACAATCACTTTTCCTGTCTCTGATTATTCTGCTGAGAGAGCACACCTTAAAAATGTAGCAGCGCAGAGAAAATGCATTCATGGGCATGGAACAATAGGAGGTGCTGATTGATGCTTCACTTTCCCTCATTCCTTGAAAGCTCATGCACACACATGGGGATTTGTAATGAAGTCTCATGCTGCTATTGTGATCCTGTCTCCAGCAGAGAAATCGCCCATATAACTTGCCCTTGCAGCAGCTAAAATGGCTGAACTCTCTTCGTCTTGTGCATTGATACAAACTTCTACAGAATAAGGCTTGAGATCACTTTGATTAAATCAGTCACCGTAACACTAGGATAGGTACAAGATTTTTAGCATAGTACTTTTTAAGCATACTATCTTCAGCATGTTCAATGGATTACACTCGCCATGAGTCTGATTTGAACACATGTATTGTATTTTATATGCTGTTTGTTATTACCAATAACTGTGCATGCTTCACAAAGCAACTGTACACTGCTAATATTTAAGACTTCCATACACATGTGCTTACACACAGAGCCCTTAATCAGGCAAAACACTCAGGGTCTAATCCTCTTCACTGTTTTTCAAGGTTCTCCTAACCATTAATCTGGGTGAAGAGCTAATGGCAAATGCTACAATCTTTATTAAGTACATAGGGCATTCTGAGGGCTGGAAATAAACATAGAAAGTAACAAATAACTGCAGAATGGAGTGGCGTATTAGCTGAGATTAACAGTAGTGTGCAGATATTCATTAGCAAGAGAAATTGTGGCTAATAACATCTTCAGAACCTCTATAAATGGTCTGACATAGCATTTCATTACTAGTTGCCACTGCAGGAAATTTAGGATTAAAAGCCAGCAGGTGTAAATTCAGATAGTTCAATTATAGAATGAGAATCTGTTACGATCTTTGGTATCTGAACTTGGCTCTCCAGGACAGAACTGTCTTAAACTGATATAATGTCATGGATGGTCCGGGGATCTAATATCTTGGAAGATGCAACAAAACATAGGTAGGAATGAAGCAGTGGGGGAAATCAGAATTCAGAGAATTTGTGCAAGATTCTGACTCCAATTTTAATGCTCTCATAAGATTATGATAAAAATGAGGATGATCAAATGCCTATTAAAATAAAAATAGAACTAAATCAAATAAACTAGAGTGTGACTGCTGAGCATGATGATAGGTGTAATATCCTGAGTTTGGTACTAACTCACTGACAGTTCAGTGTCCTAGAATTTATTCTTTGAAACTGCCATTGATACTAATGGACAATGTTTCTCACCACTGATTAGACTGTTTACATGATGATTCGTTATCATTCTAGTTAGAATCAATCCAAACGGCAAGGCAGGAATTGAAAAGGAATTCGGTGACCTAGTTTCAGGAGGAATGATTAAGTAGGGAGATACTAGGAGGTCTGGAGAAAACACTTGGATTGTTTTATTAGATCGAAATTAGGAGTCATTTCCAAGGAGAAGAGATTACTCTTAAGATATGATATGGTCTGTTTGGCTGGGCCAGATAAGTGTAGGGATGCCAGGAAGTTGATGCTGAAGGCAATCTGAGAGCAGGAGGAGTTGAGTGCTGTGGTATTTGAAGGCTGTAGCTGGATGATATGCTGCAGTAGTGGATGGGAATGTATTTGGCCCATCCTAGCTTCATCAGTTTGTGCCCAAAAATGATCAGTGTTCAGTTCAGTTTTTTGAGGAAAAGACTTTTTTTTTCATTTTTGTCAAGATTTAAAATTACTGATTTTCCAGTCAACTCTGGTTGAGATAATGACTTGATAACTATATCAATAATAGGAAAACTATATTGTAAACCTAAGGCACAGGACTAAATACAGCATAAAGGAAAACATCCTGTGCTATGCTCTGCTACAAGATGCCCTGGTATAAGTTAAGTGTTGGATATTGCTGAACAACAGAGATTAATTACATCATTTTGGTAAAATTAAACTCTAGAAAAAAATATCTTCCAAAAAAAGGCTAGGCATATATCCATGCTTGCTTAGTTGTCTGTTTGGAAAGCCTATCAAACTTGCTATACCTGGCAGTGTCCTGGCAGAATGTTACGTTATTAGGATGAATTATAGGACACTTAATGAGGGGAATATTTTGGTGCATGAGAAAGTCCTTTCCCTGAAACAAAAGGAAAGGGTGACTGTGATGGGACAGTCAAGTGTCTAATGGTTAGCCCATCATAACCACATGGTGTAGCTCTTTGAGGATTTGCAAGGCCCAATAGATATAGATCTATAAAAGGTCTATACCTAAAAATGTCCCCTTCTATGTAAGGGTCTACTGATGGTTATAGTGGCTATTAATAATTGAGACCCTCAGATAGGGATGTTTTTTTATTAAAAAGTTCTGTCTGGACTTGTTTGTAGCATGAAGCCCCAAACCTGGCCACAGTGGGATGTGCCAGAGTGACTTACATGTTGTTGCAGTGACAGAGAGAATTACTGTCCTGTAACTGTTCTTAGGAGATACATTTTTTGAGATCAGCACTCTTGAGTTGGGATAGCTGATACAATCTCTCCAAAATCAAAGTTCTGAGCTGTTGGAACCAGCTAGAAGATAGTTCACACCATAGCTGACAAGATGCCAACTAGTGCCTTTCAATGCACAAAGTGAGACTACTCTGGAAATGAATTCTATGAAGTTAGAAACAGAATTTACAGAACCTCAACTCTGGGACTAGGGTAAGTGAGTGTCAATGTGTCAATAGCCTTATCTTAAGAGAACAGATACAGTTTAATAATTTTTCTTGCCAAAAGATATGCCATCTTGACACATCCCCTCTCTTGGAAACTAAAAAGCTCCAGGGATGTCTCTGGAAGAAAACATGCTGTAATAAGAAGTGAGAGTTGAAAAACAACCAGAGAACACAAGGAAAACAAGTGAACAAGACTTCACTGAAAAATGTTATTTATAAGAAAAAAGGTAAAAGAATGAACTAAAGATTCTGAGAGGTGAAGGAGGTAGTTGAACAGTTTTTGCTTTGGGTACATGAATCAATCTACCTACATCTTTCTGCATCATACCTCTAGTTTTTCCTACCTGTGTACTCTTCTGAAGAGGTAGAAGGACTTGAGACCTTTGCATGGAGCTGCTAAACTTTCCAACCTCTGCTCTTTCAGGAGTGATGTTGATAAGAAAAAAGGAATATTTGCTTTCATGTAACTATAGCCCTGTATATTTTCTATCACTGTTTTTACTGCACACGTGCATCCTATTTGCTTTATCTTTTGCCCCACCCATGGCTGCTCTATTTACTGGCATGCTATGTTCACAACAAATCCTCAGAGGATGCTGCAGGTTCTGAGCCCAACAGCGTGTCTGAGAAATTCAGACTCTTCCCTCCGCGCCCAGCGTGTATCACTTTACAGTGAACCTAACTTAAGGTAATCTGCATTGTGCTGCTGGGTACCCAAGTGTGTTTGAGTATACTAAGTGACTCACAATCCTTTGTAATTCTTACTTGCCACTCCATTTAAAAGGCTCCAGTTTGGCACTGACACCCAACTGGGCACTGTCAGAGCCACAATTCCGAACTAGATGGACCATTGGTCTGCCTTGTATGACAATTCCTGTGTCCTTAGACTCTTGTACCCCTCTTTATGGGCTCAGAATGGTGGAAAAGACTCCAGTTGGCAATAGGTCAGGTGTCATGTGCAAAATGAAGGACTACAATGCCATGAAAATCATACAGATTTAGGAGGGGGAGCAGACTGTGAAGTGGATTCATCAGTCCTTCTCATGCTGCAAGCCAACCTTAGCCTGCTGCTTGATCATTCACTTATTCGTTGTGTGTGTGGTTGCTCTGATCTTGGGTAAGCCCTGCTTTGAGTACTTCAGGGTTGAATGGACAGCACCTAATTAACACTGAGAAAACAACTGATCATCAAAGTTAAGCAGCTGGTCTGTGTGAAGTGCAGTCCAATTGTGAGTACTTCAAAGAAATGAGTGACTGGCCTGTGCTACAAGAGAGGATGTCCATGTCAGAAGACAGCAAGTCTCCCAAGCTGCATTACTCCTTAAAACCTAACAGAATGAGGGGAGAGGAAGAAGGAAAAGAGGTGTGGGGAGGAGAGAGAGAGAGAGAGAGAGAGAGAGAGAAATTTGGGACGCAATCTTATTTCTTAAGATTTTCATTAAGAAACAACATAAAATTATATCACAAAAGCAGGTATAAGACCAGATCTGTGAAACACTGTATTATGTGCACTCAGCAAGGTAGTCAGTCCCCCATGAAATGTTGCATCTTGCAATATCAGGCCTGTTACTGTATAGCCACATCAGGCACCATCCCGAGAATGAACAAAGGCTGCAATGCAGGAAACCATAAAAAAGGCAGAGGAAAGGTGAGTGTTGCTTTTTTGCTGGCTCTTTGTGATACGGAGGTCCATTAGTGGGTCACTGCTCTGTATCATCTACTCATGTCAGGCCTGGCAGATTTGCTACATCTAATACACTGTTGTCACAAACTGTATCTGAAAGATCTCATGACCATCGGTAACACACTGGTCCTGAAAATCATTGCATGGTGTATGTATGGGATAGGTACAAAAAGTTTTACATATGAGCTAGAATTATGTTCTCACAATGGGTTTGGCAAGCAATCTGCCTTCTGCAAAGGAATGTGTATTTGTTTGTCCAACCAGTTGGTTTACCAGGCAAAGACAATGAAGGTACATTTGCATATAAAGTAAATAGAACTAACAAGCAGAGGAGAAGATAGTATGGCATATAGACCCAGCAGGAGAGAGAAGGTTGGTTTGGGCTTGCTTTTCAAAGAATGCATTTCAAAAGTTTATTAGGTTATAAAGAGGAAGGAGCTGAATGTCAAATAAGTAATTGAATTGACTAATTGCATACAGTAAGGTCTTTTATGAAAGCCTGTGAACTCTTGGTGATTAATATCATTATGATATTATGCATTAACATTATATGAGGAATTATGGATACTCATTGATATTATGCTTCAGTGCCTGTGACCTTACGTAGGGAGAAACTAGTTTTCTTCCCAGCAGGAGGAAAGGTAGCTATCTACCTGTATCTAGGGTAAATTAAGCATTATGGAATCAAAACAGTGGAAGCCCTATTTACATATAAATCAGCAGGGGGATGGGAAGTCAACAGGAAGGGTAGAATCATCCTGTCTCTTGTAGCAGGATCAATGAACTTTTGGAGATATAAGCAGAAATGGAAAATCTTTTTGGTGTCCATTATGTGGGGAGAATAAAACTGCCAGAGCTCTTGAAATCACAGAATGTTGGATTCATTCCCCAAGGAGGCTGAAGTATCTGGGAACTGAACATCAGTGAGAAACCTACTCAGACAAAGACTGTAACTTGCCAGAAGTGTAGTTTTTACTTTTGTTTGTTTGCACCATTTCTATCTTTACCCTTTAGAATCATTTAAACCTGTGACTTTTGTTTAATAATTTTTTACTTTTACCACTTCGGTGCTGTGATTGAAATAAGGCTATTTGTCAAACCCCCGTTAAATGAATAAGCTATTGCTATTATCTTTTTAAAAAGCAGCAAAATTAGACTGTGTCTACACTGCTGGCGACACCTCTGGCAATGAAGATCCATTTTTCGCATTCAATTGGGTGTCAGTAAAGATGCAAGTTCTAGAGGGGAGGACTCAATCAAACCTGGAAGTTGGCCTTTTAAAACCACCCCAGCAAGTAGCATAGTGCTGCATCAATAGGAATGCATTTCCCATTGGTGGAGTGCAGTGAAGATGCCACATCGAAGAGAAGTTACAAAGTCAACGGTAGTTATACAAGCTACTCAATTCCCATTGACTGCCACCAAATTTCAAGGTAAATGTAGACCAAGCCTTAATAATTTCTGTGAGTGTCCAATAAGAGGGCTGGATACTGAAAGGAGATGTCCCTGGGGAACTCACGAGTTGGTTCACTTTGTTTCTGGCAAGGCAGAGTTTGGATTGGCAGAATCTTGAATAATTTGTTGGCAAGGCCGACAAGCTGATGTGTCAGACAGTCGTCCCACAGCTTAACAGAAGCAAAACTCTCACTTACTGAGGCTAAGAAAGCTAACGTGGTGATTCACAATTCTAGGAACTTCAGCACATTGTCACATTGGCAGATGGCTTGAGGGAATTCAGCACTGGGAGGGTGTAGGCGGTCACTCTTCAAAAAGAATCTGGGTGCCAAAAGCAAGGGTGTGATCTGTGTGCTTGTATTCTGGCTGTCAGGACTTAGCGTCACAAGAGAATAGCCTTTAAAGCCCCCAGAGTTGTAGGGCAGGTGGTGACAATACCCATTGCTGGTCTGTATTGACCCCCGAAGCATCACAGTCTTCAACACTGGAGTTTTGGCTTAGCCAAATTCTAAGCCAAATGTGTTAATATCTACATCTATGTTTGCCCATTTTTCCTAGGCTTGCTGAAGTGATCTCTGGAAGAAGTTGGAGCCTCTCATTTTCAGAAACCAGTAATAACCAATGATTCTGCCTGAGCAGGATTCAATTAAATGACTCTGGCTGCTGGGGCCTTGACTACACTGGTCCTTCAACTGGTTTTAAAACCTGTGTGATTTTTGGGAGAACTTTCCAGTGTCAACCAGGTCTGTGGCCTTTCTTAGGTTCTGTCCACACTACGGCTTGTAACCATTTGCCAAACATTTTCAAACACATATACACTCTAACAGGGTTATGATATATTTTGAATGCGTCTATACCTACCTTTTTATTTCTATAAAATTTTCCACTGTTGTGACTCTAAGAAAAGGCTTTCTGAATCCACATTTAAAACAGTTGCTAACCATAAGAATGATCCTACATTCCTTCCCTGTTCAAAGTCGCATTGACTTCAGAGTCCAAGGAATGTGAGTTTGGGCCCGGTGTTCCAACTATAAACAGTGGTCCCCAAACTGTGGGGCATTCCCCACTAGGGGAGGCATGGAGGAACATACAGGTGGTCACAATGGGGCCTGATCAGCCCCCCGGGGTGGTTATGGGGCATCACCCAGCCCTGCTCTGCCCCCAGCTCTATTCCTAGCCTTGGTCCTCACCTCCCATCCGCTTCCTGGCTATGACCCCTTAACCTCCTGGACCGTGCTCTTGGTCCTGTTCCCAGCTCCAGCTCCAGCTCCATCCCCAGCTTCAACTCCAGTCCTAACTGCAGGCCTGCTCTGACCCACACCTGGTCCCAGCCTGCCTCTCTCCATGGTACTGGCCCTGATTCCAGTTGCGCAGCTCTGGGGCATGGATCAGGTAAGGGGGAGTACAGATCAAAAAGTTTGGGGGCCACTCCTATAAACTAATGATAACCTGTAATCAAAATTCTAGATTCAAACTCTCCTGCTTGGAACCCAGATTTAAATTCTGCAGTTTCACTATTGTCATAGATTGCAACGCCAAAGCAGATCAGGTCTGGTCTCTTGTATAACATGCCATAGAACTTCCCCCAAACTATTCCTATATACAATATTGATTTAAAAATGATCAGTGATGGAAAATTCAACATGACCCTGGATAAACTGACTGAATTTGTCTAGCTTCAACTTCCAGCCATTGGATCATGTTATACCTTTCTCTGCTTGATTGAAGAGCCCATTATCAAATATTTGTTCTCCATGTATATACGTACAGACTATAATCAAGTCACTCATTAACCTTATCTTTATTAAGGTAAGTAAGTTTGTCACTAGTCATTTATAACACAGTTAGTTCTACATAGCACAGTTTTGGTTATCATAGTTCAAAATCTTTGATTGTATTGGACAAAGAAAACAATAATAGAATTGTGTTAGTCACAACACCATTGAAAGATACTTGTTAGGCATTGTCCTGGTGCATGACAACTGTTATTAAATATGGTTGCTGATTTTATGAAAGATCCTAAATGCTCTATATTTTAATAAACTACAGCTAACAGCCAAAAAATTAAAAAGATAACATGCAGTCTTGAAAATTTCATAGCAATGAAAGTTGGAGGGCAGGGGGGTTCCAGCCCCTTTATACTCCTGGACACATTATCACTTGAAGAAAATTTGAAAACTCATTATGAACAGCTGAAACCTACATCTATTAAATACAGAGTAATATTGGAAAAAATGCACTTTTATAATGGGTTTATTTCTTCTATTGTGCATTCATTTAAAGAAGTTACATCTCAGTATATATTTAAATTCCACATCTATCTATCTATCTATCTATCTATCTATCTATCTATCTATCTATCTATCTATCTATCTATCACCAGCCTTCTTACCCTACTCCTATCACCACACTATCTGACCACAATTTCAAGAAAATAATTCATTAATCAGATATTGAGTGTAATCCAAAACTGACTGAAGTCAATAAAAAATGTCATAAACTTCAATGATCTTTGGATAAAGTTCTTCATATGCCCCACTTTTTATTGCATTTCTCTTATCTGGCTCCTTCCTTGTTCAGGTCCGCAAGTGCTCCATTGCATTTTGATTTTAATATGTGCAAAAGGTATTCTTTTGACAGGCCTATTCTATTTAAAGATGTAAATGAACTACTAGGACATGTACAACAGTGGTTTTGCTGTCATTAAATGGACAGAATTACAGTAAAGGGGAAAAAGTCCTGAGTAAACAAAATCTGAAAAAGAACAGAGAAAATGTTCTTGGAACTACTTCAATCATTCTTCTAACTTTCCTCCCAAAGTTAGTAATGAAACGATGAGTTTTCATCTTTACCAAATCTTTAATGTGAGACAACCTGCTGACTCATGCTATTGCTGAGAGAGATTTACTATGACTTCAGAGGCTTCAAAAGAAATTCCCCATCTGATTCCTCTGCCACAACCACTGTATGCAATGGATATCCAAGGAGACAGACAACTAAGGGTAAGTCTATACTGACAGAGGCTGTCAGCTTAATCTTCAGGTTTTGATTGAGGCGTCTGTGTAGACACGCTGAATCAATAACCAAACCAGAGCTGGAACACCAGCTCCGTAACTGTAGTAACACTATGCCAACCGGATGCCATTTCTGGTTGGCTTCGTGTAGTGTGTAGGGAAGATTTAGGAAGTCGGTGGGAGATACACAAGGTATTTTACATCCCATGCATATCTCCTGTCAACTGCTGCCAAAAATGGCAGTGAGTGTGGACTAGGGCTTAGGTGCATAGGAAAGAAACAGTTTTGAAGAATTAAAAATATTACAAAGAAAGGCCTGCAAAGTTATACACTTGCTTAGGTTTATTCATGTCAATAGTCCCATTGACTTCACTTTCACTCACAAGGGCAAAGCTAAGCACGTGAGTAGCTGTTGGCAGGGTTAGAACCTCAGGTACTGATTCTGCAACATGCTGTGCAGATGAACTACTGCATCCGAACAGAGCCCCACTGCCAGCAATGGGGGTCTACACAGGACCCCAGCAGTCCACGCCCCTTTTCCATAGGCACCACATGGGAGAGCAGCTCTCCTCCCATGGGCCAGAGAGCGACAGCACACCAGGGGTCTATCTATCTATCTATGTGGCGCAACTTGAAGGATCAGAGCATTTAATAAACAAACTGAAGAGGAAAAGCTCATATACTTCCAGTAGCACCCATTTCAAAGTGCAAAAGCTGCCCTGAACAACATGAAAATAACAACTGAAAGCCACAGAGAATACTAAGAATTGAAGGGATGGTTTAGCATAGGCCCTAAAGCTAATATGAATGGAAATGTTTCCAACATTCTTTAGCTTTACAACAAATAACAGTCTTAAAACAAAAATTAAACAGTTCTTTGTAGCTGTGAACTCAAGCACAACAACATTGTACTAATTTACAAGACTAAAAAGGTGAATCTCGTTAGAAGCAAAATCATATTAAGCTACTTCTGAGTTGCCCACAAGAAGCGAGACACTGATGCAATAATACAAGCTTGGTAAAATAAATGAATAAATAAATTAAACAATAGCTCAGTTATTGCCTCCTCTGCTTCTGCCTATAGACTGTAAATGCTCTTGGGCAGGGGCTGTGTGTATTTTGTGACTTTTATGAATCTAACCACACATTTGAAATGAGGAAGTGTTAGCTAGTAATAATGCAATCAAAGAGAAAAGGACCGATATCAGATGAGGGCATCTTTCTGAGCTTTTTGCACTATTGGAGCAGTCTTGAAACCAAAGGTCTTGCCTTTGATATTTATTTGGTTACAGTCTTCAATAACAATGTTAAGAATTGATGGAAAGGGCTGCACAAAGGAAGCCAGCTGCAATCCACAAGAAGATTTATTGGTCTTAAAAAAAAACCCAGGCAATATGCTACATATTCTGCCGTGTCATCTACTGGCACATTATCTATTAACCATTTACATACATGCAGCCATAGAACAGTCTCATAAAACCACTCCTAATTGGTACAGCTTAGCTAAGGAACTATTTAATTATTAGTTCTTTTGGTTTTTAAAACTATTCAGTACTTTTTAAAAACAAGTGGGAGCGGATGCTTCTATTAATGCGGTAATGTTTGGTGGCTTTATCAATGTAGGGAAGCTAGCTAGAGCCAATTACTCTGCATCAGAACAGATACTTGCTTGTACCTACCAGCCTAGTCCATAATGCCAAAGAAGGGAAGGTAAAAGTACCATGGCCTGCCAGCCTTCGGTTTTCCTGCTGGGGACTTTCAGCTTTATTCTCTACTGGAGACTCCACAGGATTTGTTTTTCTTCCAATACCTACAGCTTCACTACTTTGCAAATGCGTGCATTTTTCTGGATACATATAATTTAGAAACACGTAGTAAGTGGGTAAATTTTCACAAAAAGTCTTATTGATCTTAAGGACCAAAGATCTGCAGCAGCAAGACTTCTTAAAAAGAGCTCTGAAAAATACATGGCTAGGTAAATTGTCATTCTTTCACTAGATCTTATAGTAAACTCTGGCCAATACGGTTAGCATGATCACAAAGCTACTGATTGTTTAGACATGTGATTCCCAGGAATTCTAATGGGATTTAAATAAATATAACTAAACCCTTCTGTGGGGCTCATTTCTGCAAGCTTTGGCAGCAGTTGTAGTACTTATTTACATGGGTAATCCCATTGGTTTCAGGTGGACTGATTACAGAGCTTGCAAAAGGTTTGTATGATTAGGTGATAAAAGCACTTTGCTGAATCAGGGCCTGAAATCAGTGGTACCCTTTGTGTGCTTAAAAACCTTGCTGAAGTGTGCTTTTAATTAGCTGACACTCTTAAAATTTATAGAAAGAAATAAAGAAAATGAAGACAACTTAATATTACTACTGGTGTAAATAGGAAGAAGGCAGAAACATCACCAAAAGAATGAACCGATTGCTTTTAATATCAGAATATTTGTCGAGATCTCATTCCAAATCAGCACTCTCAGAACTTACTCACCTTTTCCAGAATGATGATGAATCCATACCACATGTCAATTTCATTCACAAAGTTGCACCACTTAGTACCGGAGATCCTGGAAAAAAGCAGTGTCAACCAAATTTTGTTCTTTTAGTTTCAAGGCCATCCTAATCTTATTCTGTGTAATGGAAGAGGAAGCTGCAGTTGTTTGAGATCGGTTACTAGGTACTACATGCTTCTTCAGAATGATTTCAGGTCTTAGCATTGAGTTAGTCATGATGTGCGACTAGATGTTTTTCATAATCAATGAGTTGCTAGGCCATTTTTGAGTTGGGTGAGCTCACATGAGAGACTGACTAGACATACCTCTTGGTGTGTGTGCTGAAGTTAAAAATTTGAGGTGAAAGGGTCTGAGGTGGGAGCCATTTTCATTGTAAATTATTTTTTTTCATGATTGTGTGACAGAATATTCTATTACCTTATCATCATAACAAAGTGTTTCTTGTGGAGAAAATATTTTCTCTCAGGACTTTAACGTTCAGAAACAATCATATCTGAAATGCATCTTTACCATTATTAACAGTTGGTTTAAATGCCATTATTTCCTTCAGCTGGGTTAGAAAGAAAACAAGAGACTTTTAGTAAACTTCTCTTGACCCTTCACTGTATGTGGGAACAAGGAAAATGATAACAGGCTTTTTATTGTGGTCCTTGTATGCAAATGCATACAAACAGAGGCCAGTAGCTTTTATTGGTTTGTCTCTTAATCCCAAGAGCTGTTTACATATCTGTGTGCCAAATATGCAAAGAGTAACTCCCAGATGAGACAAATTTATTGTACTTCCTGCTCAGTTGATGAGTGGCTTATTTGATAGAGATACTGCCGTAAGGCCCTAAAGGTCCAAGTCTGTGTTTCAGCATTGTGGTACTGTCCAGTACACTGTGAAGCCAGCTATGGAATGAATAAATCCACGTGGGCTGCTCTTTCTCTCTGGTGGCTGTTTAGAAGGCAAGAATGTGGAATCAGTGATGAATGAAAGCTGGGTGTGTATGTGGCTGTACGAGACACAGAAAAGCATTTTCCAATAAAGCACTACAGTGGTTATTACCTGGCTTCCAGAACCTCAGGAATAAACAATGGAAGAAGATTCTGGAGGAAATTCAGAGTTTGCTGATATCCTGAAGCTCTGGCTGGGACATCAAATATAAATATTATACAGACAAATAGCTATCACCATCCTTCAAAAAATACATGTAGCATACTTTAAAAGAACAGAGGCTATTTCCTGCTGTTCTCTTAGCTATCTACCTGTTCCTGTGAATTGGCTGATATTCATTTCATCTGGCTGGTGATACAGATGTGTCTTGCTTTGTTGTTTTATATTTAACGTTTTTTTTTTATATGTAGGCCATGTTTAAAGAAACAATTCCTAGGACTTTTATCAGGTTTTACACAGATGTAAGTCACTGGAAGCAACTTTGTATAACAATGCAGTTTTTCTTTAACGAGTCATAGTGTATATAATTATATTATAATATTATATATTATATTCATTTCCATAAGGAAGACAAGAATACTATTGAACTGAAACTCTCAGAGGGAGGTAGAAAGGAATTATCCAGATTGTAACTGATCCAGAACTCAATTGCTAACAATTCTGGTCTTGTGAAAAGTGTCCTAGGAACTCATAAGACCAGGGATACAATTTTCAAAAGCATTTAAGTAACTTAGAAGCCTAAGTCCCATTCACTTTCCATGAAACTGAAGCCAGTGCTACAACATGGTACAAGTATTTTAATTAGGGTGTAATTTTTTTTAACCAAATAGATATACCAGCACAGCTCTACAGTTAATGCAGTTATAGTAGTATAAAGATGCCTTTATACCAGTCTAGTTTAACTGTACTGGTATAATTAAAGCAGTAAAACTTTTGTGTGTAGACAAACCCCCAGGGAATGCCACTTGCTGATTCATCAACTAGGCCATTCATCCAATTGCTATCTAGGTTCAGCCTTGTTGATCTGGTGAGATGAGAGTACAGCTTTTATGATTGTAGAACCTGGAACTACATGGTTCTACCTCCAGTATTGCTTTTGTATTTGGTTTCTTTTCTTTTGGGGTGTTAATTACAAAGATACTGCAGCCAAGAACAGAAGTAAGGGTGGAGATAATTTGTTTTTTTTTAATTCAAACTCCATAATTGATAATGGTTTGAGTGATCAGCTCTGATAAGCATCCAAAGGATGAGTTCCATATCTGAGGCCTACCAGATGTATCTGAACTTCCTTGGCCTAGAAATCAGGCTGGAAGTCTTATGAAACAGAATTTTCACAAGATTCTGAGTATGTCTTGGTTCTAACCAGACTGAAAATAATAGAAGAATAACCGTCCTTAAGGCACCTCATTACTTTCACTTCTCAGAAATGAGCCAGGAAGTAAAGAACGGTGCAGGGATATACACACGTGTTTAACTTTATGTATTGTAAATAGGCCCATTGACTTTGGTAGGATTTAAGCCTGTCCTTAAATGTAAACATATGCTTAAGTGTTCTGCAGTATAGGAATGGATTTGAGTATGCGTAAATGCTTTGTTTAACTGGGACCTCAATACTGCCACAGAGAAAGCTGAATGAACAAAACTCTTCTATTTGAAGATCTCAGAGAACAGTACAATGCCAATGAATTGGTTTGCTCTTTCTAATTACTAGCCTATATATGGGCCATGATATTATTTATTTGACCAAATTCAGAAAGTTTCATATTTCTGTAGTCACCTGATTTGCTTATCACATTTATTTCTCATGAGTTTAATTATTTTAATATGTTCCTAATGCTTCCAATCAGCGCTGAATCTAAGAGCTCAACATGACTAGCTTGCTGAGTAGTTTGGGAGAAGTGAGTTTCCACACACAAGCAAGTGGAACTTTCTCAGTGAAACCCACAACTACACATCACCTCTACCCTGGCTACAGTGTTTCATTATAAACCTCAATTCAAAATAATTTAAATGGCAAGTGAGTGATGTGTGTTTCATCATATTATGTAAAACCTGTGGTTTTCTGTGACTATTTCACAAAACCAAGGAGAACTGAGTTTCATTTTATGATTTTGGATTCAGAAGGGGAAAACATGTGGGGATAAAAATAAATGAATACTATATTTGTGCAAATCTTGATGAAGTGAAACTTCTGGTGGCTTTCATACAGTTCTCAAATTATCTCCTTTCCAAGAAGCTATGATGCCCAGAAAAGGACTGGTAGGAAAAAAACTGATGCAAGGGGAAGATTGCAGTCATGATGAAGGCCTAATACCTGACAAAGTAAATGCTGGCTAAGGTTTAAAAATACTTTCCATTGTGAATATGGTGTCTTGGCCAAGTCCAGAAAGATCTGGGTTTTTTTCTCTTTATGTTTTAAAATAATTTCAGTTTCGAAACGGCTTGCAGAAAATCTAATCTTCTCAGGAATGGATATAAAAATAGATGTATTTTTTGTGTGTGTGTGTCAGCATCTGCTTCTTTTGTAGTTCTAGATTATTCTGAATGCATTCTTTGACTTATTAACTAAGTTTCCAGCAGAAATGAGTTACAACTAAAGAACTTGATATTCAAGGTCTGTAAGATTTTGCAATTCTGTAGTAACTAAAAGCATCTTCTGTTCTTCCTCAATAGCTATTTTTAAATGATATATTATCTTCTTTCTGCTATTTTTTGAGTAAGAGGTGATAAGTCATTCTCTATTTTAATGGATTTGCTTTGCCCATAAAATGATTTTCTTCAGTATAACAATATACTGTTCAAATAGTAGGTGGGACAGAAATGCCTTGGGGCAATTAGACAGGCTATTTGGAGTAGTTAGCGTGCAGTGTTGCTGCAAGATTCCTTTTGCAATGATATGAAGTTTGATGGGCATTTCTAATCCTTTGTTTGTCAAGCTAGAAGTTCATGTTCTGGACCTTGAGCCTAATGGCTATAGAAAAGTCAACATTTATCAAAGTAATAGGACAATTTTACAGTACAATGGTAGACTGTCTTAAAGAAGTACTAGAGCAGAAAAGACACTCAGTTCATAACAGCTAGGGGCACTCAAGATCCTATTCTATTCCTCTTTTAGGTCCTCTTGAGAAATCTTACTTAAGTAGACCAGAAAGACAGAGGAAGTTCAATTTAATACACTTTTTGAGTTTCAGCCAATAATGAGTCTTTGAGCTATGTGTGGACCTAACTAGAGGACTCTGTTTAGCCTGAGATCCTTCCTCTTTCCCACAAAAACACTCCCTTTTTTCTCAGTAAGCTGTGTTTTTTTTTCTTGTTAATTGCTTTAATCTTTAAGAGAGAATATTTGGTAGTAGCTATCGCTTTCCGTTTCAGTGTCTTGAGGGATCCCTTCTCATCAGAATTCATTAGGGAGACAGCGAAGTAGTTCCTTTCATTGACATCTGATAGCCACACAACTGACTACCTGTCAGTGCACATTGCACTGTGAGATATCTCATCTCCCTCATAAAGGCCAGAGATGAGACAGTAGATAGAATGCAGAGAACTCTTTTCTGGGTGTCTGGCCAGTGGGTCTCACCTACATGCTCAGGATCTAACTGATCACCCAGATTTTCCCCTCAGGTCCAATTGGCAGAGACCCAGGGTTTTTTTTTCACCTTCTTCTGCAGCATGGAGCACCAATCACTCGCTGATTTGATCTGGAATAAATGGTGGATTATCTATAACTTAAAGTCTTTAAATCAAGATTTCAGGACTTCAGTAACTCAGCCAGAGGTTATGGGTTTATTACAGGAGCAGGTTGGTAAGGTTCTGTTGCCTGCAACATGCAGGAAATCAGACTAGATGACCATGATGGTCACTTCTGGCCTTCAAGTCTGAATATATGAGATTAAACAACAATAGGACCTGAATGGATCTTTCTTGCTGCTGATTAGAGGAGGTTCTAATATATAGTGGAGTACATGAAAGAATAAATCAACCTAATGTAAAGAACTGAAAAAGTAGTCACAAGTTTTTATGCACATCATCGCCATGTACTTGTAGGAATGTGAGATGAGGCACTTAATATATTTACAACATGATGTAACTTCAGTTCTTTCTCTGGCTAGCTGGGAATAGATCGTTTCCTACCCAGCTTCTTGTTTTAAGCTCTGATATTTTTCATCATGTTATTTTAAAAAGAAGATAATTCTATCCCTCAAAAAAAACCTGACCACTGCCCAGCCCCAAGGAGCTTCTGGTACCTAATCTATCTCTCTCTTCCAGCTGTCCATCTCTTGGTTTTAATGAGCTGAAGCAATAACAAGGTACAAACAACAGAAGAACAATTTGGTAGAAAATTTCTTTCAACAGAACTAATTCCTCTTGCCTTTTTGGGGTCAGTGAACCAGAAATGCATCTTCAATAGATAAAAGGTAAAACAACCCAAACAAATGAACAGGGAAAACAAACTGCAAGGTAAAACTGCCTCAGTTGTTGGGAGTGCAGAATGTATCATTACGGCTCAATTCAACTGACAGGTAGGCCAGAGTCATTCATACTGATGAGACCTTCTGTAAAAACAAATTTTCTCCTATCTGATAAACCAACACATTGATAATACTTGATACCGTTTGCCTTCTAAGACTCCGTGTGACAGATCTTTAGTTGGTAAAAATTAGTATATTTCAATTTACACCAGCTGAGCATTTGTCTTTGTGTATATGGGAAAGGGAGACCAATAAGTTGTCATTTTTGTTTACTACAGAAACAACATTCCAAGACAAATTTAAGCCTAAATCTCATTTTCCAGAACCAATAGGTCATTTTATTTTGCCATAATAAAATGTTGTGACATACAATAATATTCTTTGCATTATGCTTATAAAGAAGATGTCCAGGAGCCACAATCAGTTTGAGAATGTAGGCAGATTTTTCAAGGGTAATATGCCTCACATTTATCACTGAGAGTGAAAAAAAGAAACTATGTCAAAGGTCATATTCTGTATATTAATATTCCAGCTCATTTTCTGTATAGCAACAGCCCACTCTTATTTCAGGATTACAGTACATCTTTCACTGTAAATTTCACAAAACCTCTTGTCTGTATCCTTCGTGTCCAACATCCACAGTAATTGGTATATTTTATGTTTTAGCTGGATTGAAAATAAATTTCTACTGCTGCAATAATTTCTCTTATGCTTGGAAATCAAAATCTGCTTACAGCACAACCTTAAGAAATATCTCCATCTCAGGCAGTATACACTTTGGTATCACTTAAGTGGAAGATTATGATTTAGATTAAATTGATTACTGACATAAAACTGAAACGGACGACTTTCTTTTGAAATAGGTGTGTCTGTATAAACATATATTGAAACTAAGCCTTAGAACTACACACACACACACACACACTGCTGGGCGTCAATTTCCCTACCGGCTTGTCCCTTTGCACTTTATTTGATAGTTTCTGATACCCCCTTGGCACAGGTGTTCATGACTACACCAGGAGTAAGAGGGCAAGGCAGACCTTCTTTCTTTTCAGTGTCTCCAGGAAATGTTTACTGCACATGTTTCCAATGCATTTGGTTTCGAATGCTAGGTTGGGTCCAAGCCAAAGCAGTCACATGACCTCTTGTTGTCTCCAACAAGGTTTACAGAATGAATTGGTAGTGCCCATCAGTTGCTCTGGAAACCTGATACCCTAAAATAGCAAAACAAATAATCTAGGTTTCTTGAGAAGACATTCTTCTTCAGGGTGGCACAGTTATCAGACCTGAAACCCACACTGAATGGGGAAGTGTTTTCTGCTTTATTTCCTTTTCTTTTAACAGTGACTGCGTCACTGCAATAAAATAATTGCATTCTGATGAAACACGGTCAACATAACAGACTGCTAACCATGCCAATAAAGAGTGTAGAACTCATCATAATAAAACATTTTTTTTTTAATTAGTCACTTGTATGGGAAGTGGGAATTAGTTCACCTAAAGGGAAGTACTCTGGTTCATATTATTATGGTGGATCTGGGCCCCATTGTGTAAGGCATCTTGTATGCACCGAGTAAGAGAAAGTCCTGGCGCACAAGAGCATACACTCTAAACACACTGAACAAAGAAAGGGCAAGAGAAAGTCAGTATTATCATCAATATTAGCAGCTCCATTTTAGAAATAGAATATTAAGGCATATTTATTAGGAACATCGAAATATCCAATATCTATGGATGCTATTCTGTAACCCTCACTGGTAAAAGTCCTATTGAAATGGGAATTTTGCTGGAGCCAAGAAGTAAGGCTTGTAGCGGAAAAAGAGAGCCCTATGTTTTGTTATCTTGCTGTTTGTTGAGTAGAAATTTCAATGGATTCTAGAAGGCTTGAAATCGCACAGTAAAAGATCAGCTGCATCCTTTAATATAAATATATAAATACATTTTATGCTCTCTTGTGTCCCAGGTTCGATTAAGCTCACAGGAAAGTGGATGGTGCGAGAGAGACAAAGAGAGAGATGCTGGGCTAGATGAGACCAAAAGACCATTCTCTCTGGGCCTCTTGAACTTGTCTGTTACACCAACTTAGCCATCCTTAAATTTACTTACTTCCTCACTGCTTTTTTCCTGAAATGTTGCTGTTTACCATGAAGCTTAGCTGGGTGCTATTATCAACATTTTTTGCAATTTGGTTAAATTTCAAATTCTTCATACAAGGAACTTTGTTCCATGTGCAGAAATCACAAAATGTTACCACTGGTCAAGTGCACAAGTTTCAACAAATGCTAGTACAATATAATGTTTTATGTGTGCGGGGCAAACCTTGACAGTTTTGCACAGCTCTATTTCCTTCTTGTTGTTATGCTCTACTATGTTTCTAAATATGTATTCAGCAGTGAATCTTGCACTCATATGCATCAGTGAACACTGCTGCACAGGTTGTGGAATCTGTTGCTCTATCATATAGGAAAGCAATTAGTTCATAGATTTAGTATCTTAGTTATAAATCATTATTTTTCAAACATTAAATGTGTGTGTGTGTGTTTATAATATCTACATTATAAACATTAGAGAGAGAGAGTTTATATAAATTATGATCTAAATTCCCTGCTGGAATCAATTTTCACTACTAAAGAACTTGGGTCTCTAACTGGCCCAACCACAGATTAGAGCACTCTCAGGTCTGAACCAATCTGTGGCAGCTGGCAGTGATCCCTAAATGACCAACTTTCAGCTTGGAAAGGCATTATGTTTAGCCCACTGTCCCCTTTTGTCTGTCCTGTACCATGTCTCCTAATACGCCTCTTGCATAAGACTTACAGGGAGGAGGTGCGGAGACACTGGTTCCATATAGCCCGGGAACTCCCCCATTCCAGCAGATAAGTATCTACTCCCTTTGCACCACCACTGTGGTGGAAGAGGAGAGGAGCAGAAGGGATAATCTGTCCCAAGGCTCTGCATTTGATTTTTTTTCAATTCGAAGTGTCATGGTTGCACGATTCAATATGACTGTGTTTGTAACCTGGCTCCTCCAGCAAGCTTCTGCAAAATGACTGTTTTTAATCCATCTCTCCAGAATCTTCTGTTGGATTTGGTAAACTGGGAAAAAGCCTCAAGGAAGTTACACAAGCCTATCCCACTGAGCCTTACACAAGTGAAAGGTCAGACCTCTCTCAGTGTGAGGTCTTTTATTAACTTGAAGATGATGCAAGTGGCTTGAGAAGAAACAGAAAGTATTCTTTTTATCTTAAAAACAGAGCTCTCCAATCACATCCAGATGGCTTGAATCTGATTTTTGAATCTAAAAAGACATACAAATTATCGTAACTAGAAGAGAGACTCCGATTAGTAGAACAGTGTCAATCTAAGGTGTGTCCAATTTCTAATATAGATATATATATATATAATGAAGAGTACTTTCTCCAGTTGAAACTAGGAAGGGAACCTGGCAGAATGCAATCATGTTGGGTTTTGGCCAGGCTATTGAGTAATACAGGTTAGCTCCTCAGCTGGTACAGATCAGTATTCCTACTGATCTAATCCCGATAGCTCTATCCCCATGAAAAGTACATGGGAATTTTTAATGACAAGAAGCAGTCATAAACTGTCTTGGGTTTTATTTAAATTGAAAAACATTTATATATTGATACGTTATCTGCAATTTACAAGGTGTTCTAGGACAGTGGTTCTCAACTAGGGTTGCATGTACCCCAGGAGTACTCAAAGGTCTGCTAGGAGGTATATCAATTCACCTAATATTTGTCTAGTTTTACTACAGGCTACCTAAAAAGCACTAGTGAAGTCAGGACAAACTAAAATGTCATACAGACAATGGCTTATTTATACTGCTCTATACACTGAAATGTAAGTACAATATTTATATTCCAAGTGCTTTATTTTATAATTATTTGGCAAAAGTGAGTAAGTAAGCAATTTTTCAGTAACAGTGTGCTGTGACACTTCTGTATTTTTATGTCTGATTTTAAAAGCAAGTAGTTTTTAAATGAAGTGAAACTTGAAGGTATGCAAGACAAATCAGACTCCTGAAAGGGGTACTGTAGTCTGGAAAGGTTGAAACCCACTGATCTTCCTATTAGAGAGTTTTAAAATATTACAAAGTACATGTACATTTGTACATGTAGTTATTTATAAATAAAAGACTGATTAAAATGCTTCTTTATACAGTACCGTGTCCAAATGGCAACAATAATAACACTTCTTAGCATGGCTGAGTTTCCTATCCCACAGTCAAATATCAAACCTTCTTCTTCTTTTCTTCTTTATGTTGCTTTACTTGGTGAGGGTCATGGCAGCAGGTTCTAGCCAGGGCCATCCCTGGGAGGGAACGGGGGGGGGCTGCCCAGGGCCAATTGGCCTGTGGGAGCCCCCAGCTCTCCTGCCCCTCCCCTGGGCTAGCTGCTGCTGAAGGTGGGGTGGGGGCAGTGCAGCAATGGGGGGCAGCAGCATGGGCCCCCGGATGGTTGCCACGCTTCCTCTTTCCCCCCCCCCCCAGGATGGGCCTGGTTCTAGCGTCTCCTGGGGAATTCCCAAGCTTTCCAGGACATCTAGGGGATTTAATCCCTCCAGCATGTCCTGGGGTGGCCTCAGGGCCTTTTCTCAGTGGAAAGTGCCTGGTGCAGGTCTAAAGGAAGTCCACGAGGGGCATTCTTATCAAGTGCCCAAACCACCATAGTGATTCCTCTGGACCTGAAGGAGCAGTGGTTCTACTCTGAGGCTCTTCTGAATCGCTGGGCCCTTCACCCTATCTCAGAGAGTCACTTTAGCCTCCCTGTGGAGAATCGCAATCTTATCCTTCTGGTCATTGCTCAAAGTTCATGACCATAGGTGAAGAGGAGGACATAGATTGACCTGGAAACTGAGAGCTCCATCCGAAAACTTAGTCCCCACTTTATCACCAGAGACTGGTACCACGTCACTGCCACTGCTGCACTAATCCGCCAATCAGCCTCACATTCCAGCTTACCATCATTTGTGAACAAGACTCTTAGGCTCTGTTTACGCTAGAAAAAGTTAGGCCGACTTTAAGTTGACTTAAAGATGATCTTATTAACAAAGTTGACTTAAAGATGATCTTATTTAACAAAGTGGACTAAGTTGACTTAACTTTACGGCGAATTAGTCCACTTTGTTAAGTTGACCTAACCACCCTTAAGTCGACTTAATAAAGTCAACTGAAGGATTACTCCACGTCTACACCGTCCTTAAGTCGACTTAAGGAGTCGACTTAAAGGCTTAAGTTGACCTAATGGGTGGTTCTTATTAAGTCGACTAAAGCTTTCATTAAGTCGACTTAAGGAATTTCTTAAGTCGACTTAATGAAAGTCTCGTGTAGATGGAGTAATTTAGGTCAACTTAAGCCTCCTTAAGTTGACCTAAATTGCTAGTGTAGACATACCCTTAGATACTTAAACTCTTCCCCTAAAGGCAGTTGCTTTCCCATTTACCTGGAGAGTATACTCCACTTTCTTCCAGGAAAGAACCAGGACCTCTGATTTGGTGCTTCACATTCAGCATCAAAGCATTTGAGTGTGTGTTGGAGATCAGTCTGAAGAAACAAGAAGGACAACCTGATTTGCAAACACAGAGAGGCCACATCAAAGTCACCATGCTAGATACACTCCCCAACCCAGCTGAGCCTTGATATCCTTTCCATGAAATCATAAACAGGAGTGAGGACAGGACATTTACTTGGCAGAGTTCAATGCCCACCTTGAATGAACTTGACATAATGCCAGGAATGCAGTCTGGAAGTAGAGGGACTAGATAGCAGGTAGCTGTGGCATTCGCACCTCATACTTCCGCAGCACTTCCCAAAGGATATCTCAGGCAACATGGTCATAAGCCTTCTCCAGGCCTAGAAAACAAAGATGAGGTTATCAAACTCCCACAATCCCTCAAATACCCATGAGAGAGCCAAGAGCTGGTCCATTGTTCTATGTCTGGGATGAAAAATGCCCTGTTTGTCCTGAATCTAAGATTCAACTAACAGGTATAACCTCTTCTCCAGCACTCTGACATGTAGTCTTCTGGTGACACTGAGAAGTGTGACACTCTTTGGTCTCCATTCTTAAATATTGGGACCACTACCCCAGTTTGCCAATCCTGAGGAACTTCACCTGCCTTCCATGCAACACTGAAGATGTGCATTAACTACAACATCCCAACTTTGTCCAACTATTTCAACAGCTCCACGCAAATTTTGTCCACCCCTGCTGCCCTATCACTAGTAAGGCACTTTACCACTGCAGCAACCTCATCAACAGAAAAAGATCTGATTTCACAGGCGTTTCCGCCACTGCCTCCTGAAAGAAAAGCGTGTCGACTGGATTGAGGAATTTCTTGAAGTGCTCCATCAACCTCTCAACAATCTTCTCAGCTGCAGTCAGTATTTTACCACTCTTGATGAGAACAGTCTGGGCAACATCCCACCGACCCCTTGTAAGGCAACAAATGGTTTTCCAGAATACCACTGAGACTCTCCAATAGTCTTGTAGGTGTTTGGAAAGACCCTGGAGAATGAACACAGAGCACCGATAGAGATAAGTCAGGTTGTGGCTCCATGCACTCTGTTTTTTGGAGCTTAGATGTCAAGGTTGGGTCCAAAGAGAAAGATATGAAATTAGATTGTCACCTTATTTTGCCATCAAAATGTACATAAGAAGAGCTCTATAGGTATTTCCAATAGTACAGTATGAGAACTGTCTAGTTCTTAAGAAAAGAAGAGATTTTCTCTACCTGCCTAATGGTGTGGGTTATCTCACTAATCCTTCCAATGTGAAATTTAGCCCTTGTTATCAGTTTGTTATGCTGATGCTCCGGAGGAAAGCAAATTATTGGTATAGCTAACTCCCATTACAGACAGCTTTCCATTTATTCTGTAAACTCCACCAAGAAGTCAAATATGTGCCTGGTGAAAAAGTTATAAAAATATTTTCAAATTATGTTAATCTCTTAAAATATTTACCAACAACTAAGAAAGTAAGAAAGTGCAATGTTTAAAATCTGTAAGTCGCTCTGCTAATGAGTGTTACTGCTCTAATATTCTAAACCACATCACAGAGTCTGATGGTATTGCATGGTGTTCAGAACAGTTAAATGCTTCTGAACTGGTGTTTTCAAGAAATGGTCATCTACCACTGATTGCATGAAATGAGGCAACCTGATGGTTTTAAATCTCTGTGCTCGGATGTTGAAATCAGCATGGCTAGATCCACAATGGGTAGATGCCCACCAACTTGTGGTCACAGATTCTATCCATTTGCTTGCCTATAACTGGCAAATGATGAAAATTTACATGCCATAGATTGGATCATATCTAATGTGTTTCATCTTGCACCATCCCCATTTCTGTTCTAGAGATGAATGAAATGGAAATGCTTCCTTTCAAAGAAATCTTACTGTGTCTATACTACTCTAAATATTTATCAATATGATTAGCTAGTCGGTATTTTTAGTTCCTGCCAGTGACCACACTTCGCTCCCATTCCCTCCCTCTCCCACAAAAATCTTTATTTGAAACTAAAACCTTTTTTCCAATTTATCTGGACCAATATATCCAAGTCAGATTGCTGTCTATGCAATAAACTAGTGTGCAGTGATGTGTGTGGAACTGCTGTTGACACTTCTGATTTAGAAAATAGACATTTCCTTGTCAAAGATTTGCCATCCTAAGAAGAAAAGAAGTACTGTTTATTAACATTGGGAGTCCACTTCATGCCCTTCTTGTCCTCCTACACTATCCCCATTGAATGATCAAGAACCAGCAATAACAGAAGAATTTATAACAGATTGAGTCCCATGTGTACCTATCTAACCCGATTCCTAACAGTCTATGGAGTGGACAACGGTTCAGAAGTAAACTTTGTTGGTTGCTGGGACTTTGTGAAAGTGAGACTGAGAAGAACTCTGGCTCAAATGATTCACCTATTGTGAAGAAGAATTTTAGTTCTACATCAGGTCTGAAGATTGAATTCCTCTCCCCCAATCTTGTGGATGGATAGTTTGCAAAACCAAACTAAAAAATATTTTGTATACCTTTTCCAGATATGCACTATGATATATATATATATATATATAAGGCAAGTGATACATTTATATTAATTTTTACATACCCATTGGGAATGGGTTGGGAGGGAGAATCTGCTGAAAGTCGAAGGAAGCAGACAGTACCCACAGCATAGCCAGGAGACACTTCCTAGACAATGCTAAACCTAAAATATGTGCAGTGTAGGATGCTGATTCATATGCTGTAAGGATTCACTTTGCAAACTGCCAAGGCCTCACATGGCTGGTTTTGGTATGGCTGCAGCGATGGCTGATTTATTATTTCTTATCCTGCCATATATTAGTCTAACTGCCGACACGTGTCTTTATTATTGTTCTGCTTGTGCAGTGATTGTCTCGTCCAGGAGAGTGAAAGAATGCCTGCCTTTGTTAATGTTCAGTCTCGAGGGGTGGGTGAGGTTGAGGCGTGTGCTAAATAGTCTGTTTGCTGATGTTATCAGAAGATCCTATAATACAGTCCATTGAAGAGTTTCCTGTCAGAGCACAACACAGCAGCAAGGTAATGCTTTCAGACAATGTACTGAATCCTAACTGGCAACATGTTAGGACTGAAAAGGAATATTTGAATGACTGTGAATATGGGTCTAGCTGAAGTCCATTGGAACTATTCCAGTTTACAGCTGATCAGGATTTGGCCCATGATATCTGAAGAGTCTGCCTCTTTTTCCAACCATTGTTCTCAGCACCTTCTTCCATCGATCTCAATACAGACTGCAGCACATGTTGCTTGGTAATCTGAGCATATCTGCGAGGATTTTAAAGGAAGACAACAGGCAAATATGGTAACAGGAATCATGCACTACATGGGTCAGAAATAAAGTTTTTTCAAATTGTTTTGGCAGCTGGTAAAAGAATAATACCATTATTGCAAGTCCTCTATTATAGGTTGTGCAAGGTCCTAGCAGAGCTGATTATCTTAATTTAGTTAATGTGTAGTATAAATTTATAAAGTGATACTGGAGACTTGCTTAAAGGATTCTACACCGTACTCAATACTGGTCTGAGGGATTTGCCTGGGGAGTTTTTATTGGGTGAGACAGCTCTTTGGAATTACAATAGTTTTCTCACCAGGTCTTTGTAAAGCATTGCCGTTATCAGAACTTGTTTGAAATGATCTGCTGAGCCAATCCCAAACACATTAAGATAAAACCTGAATTTCCCATGACACCACCCTGCTTTCCCTATCTATCTCACTTACCATATATGGTGATTATAGTTATATGATACATTTCAGCAGTACTGGACCAGAAACCAGAAGGGGCAGGGGATAAAATCTTGCCTCTGCTCACTATGAGCTAGATCCTGAGCTGTGGTTGAGCAGTACTCCTGAGCAGGGGACAGAAGACCCATTGGTCCTGGAACTGATTCACTGACAGGCTAATTCCCACCATATATTATGCCAAACATTATAACAGCCATAGGGCTGCTCTGTTTTACACCACCTAAGAGGGCTGTTTCAGAAACTGGGGATTGCCAAGTCATAAAAATGCCCCCTTATCTCTGGCTGTAGGCCCTGAAACAGAAGGCAGAACTGAAATTATTTCCTCCAGAAACTAAGGCCCATCACAACCATCAGCACCTTCCACTTCAAGTGCAGGACACGTGTTTTCGACCTTGCCTTCTATAATGTGTGCTTGTGCGTGTAACTGTAAAAATTCCAACAAAATACTCCATTGCATACACTTCTCCCCCTGGGAAGATAACCAGAGAACACATGCCAGATATTGGTCACACCACATCATGTGGTCCTGCAAGGTGCTCAGATACTATGGTGATAAACATGATATAAAATCTAAATAGGATAGACTAGGGGTCAGGAGTGACAGAGTAGGAACTGCAACAGTAACTCTACGCTACCTGAAAAATCCTCATGTGGCTAGTTAAGCCTTTTTGGGTTTGCATTACATCAACAATCAGGAAGTAGTTCCCAGCATACAGGAGGACCTGGCTCTAGAAATGGAGATAGGTGAGCATGCAGCTCTTATTTTTCCTCAGATCCTAAAAACAGCTCTCTAATTGAAATTGTCACAGGAATAACACTTACTTCTTACTAAACCCTCATCCCCACATGCCTCTATGGAAGAGTGTCAACAGAAACAGTTTCTCTCTCTCTTGGCAAGTGAAGAGTGTTGCCAGACCAGCCAAGTATAAGAATGATGCATCTAAATGGTTCTGCCAACCTGACCATTTAGAAGGTGACTGCAAGAAAGGCCACAAGCATATTAAAATTCAGTGGAAATATTTCCAGTCACAGGTACCAGAGATTCCCAACAAGGCACAGGACTTCTGTCTATCCTTCCTGCTTCTTTTACCCTGTTAGTGCCTTGCTAGACACACTCCTTGCTCTTGAGTGATTGTGGATTTTTGTCATCCCTGATTTAGCATGACAACCATGGGACTTGAACACATTATCTGCTCTTTATTACAAAGTAACTCTTTGCAGCGTATTACATGATTTTAATATAAATTCAGTTTTGTGAAATTAACTCTAAGGCAGCAGTGGGGAAAAGTGGGGCTTCCTTGCTCTGCATAGTGAGTTTCATGTTGCTAAATCAATCCCTTTTACATTTTTTCATGAAAGATTAGAATAAAAAAAAGAAAGGTATTTTATTTAAAAGAATGTTGCACAGAACTGATGAGTAATCATAACAAGGGCCCAGAGCCTGCTAACACACCAGCAAGTGTTTGTTTGCTCACAAAAGTAGCCCCATAGAACACCTGTGAGGATTTTATTTGCCACCACTATACATCATTTAGAAATTAACATCCATTCTTAGTCTTTCCTAATAATTGTCATCCCAGAATGTCTGGGTTTGAGTCTCCTTACACGTACACCAGGATAGACTCATAGAATCATAGGGCTGGAAGGGACCTCATGAGATCATCTAGTCCAACCCCCTGCTAAAAGCAGGACCACTCCCACTAAATCACCCCAGCCAGGGTTTTGTCTAACTGGACCTTAAATATCTCCAAAGATGGAGAGTCTACCACCTCCCTAGGTAACCCATTCCAATGCTTCACCACCCTCCTAGTGAGAAAGCTTTTCCTAATATCCAACCTCGATCTCCCCAGCTGTAATTTGAAACCATTGCTCCTTGTTCTGTCCTCTGTTACCATTGAGAACAGCCTAGCTCCCTCCTCTTTGAAGCACCCCTTCAAGTAGTTGATGGTTGCTATCAAATCCCCACTCAGTCTTCTCTTCTGTAGATTAAATAAGCCTAGTTCCTACAGTCTCTCCTCATAAGTCATGTGCCCCAGCCGCCTAATCATTTTCGTTGCCCTCCGCTGGACTCTTTCTAATTTTTCCACATTCTTTCTGTAGTGGGGAGCCCAAAACTGGACACAGTATTCCAGATGCAGCATCACAAGTGCCGAATAGAGGGGAATTATCCCATCCCTCAATCTGCTGGCAACACTCCAACTGATGCAGCCCAATATGCCATTGGCCTTTTTGGCAACAAGGACACACTGTTGGCTCATATCTAGCTTCCCGTCCACCATAACCCCCAGGTCCTTTTCTACAGCACTGCTACTTAGCCAATCGGTCCCCAGCTGTAGCAGTGCATGGGATTTTTCCGTCCTAAGTGCAGGACTTTGCACTTGTCCTTGTTGAACCTCATGAGGTTTCTTTTGGCTCAGTTTTTCCAATTTGTCTAAGTCTCCCTGAATCCTGTTCCTTCCCTCCAGCGTGTTTACCATTCCCCCCAGCTTGGTGTCATCTACTGGCTGCAGGTATTGGGGGAAAAAGCACTGATAATTGATACCTGCAGCAAAACAATGTTTATTTAAGTGGGTTAGATACCTTTCCACATCCTCTAGTGTTCATACACTACAGAACAGTAATTATCCCACTCTTATGGGGACATTGACACCAGCCAGCAAAGAATAAGAATGTCCATGCTGGTAGCTAGGGCAAACTAGCTATTGCACTTTAAATTCACACCTTAGCTAATTAGCACTAACTTCCCTGTGAATTCCTCATGTTGACAAGTTCTGAATGAGAATTTCTTCCAAATGGCAATTCGCTGCAGTTTGCAGGTATGATACGTTTGCCTCCAGAAAGAGGTAGGACAACTTCAAAAAGTGGCATTCAAGTAACTTCATGGCTATGGGGCTTGGTAATGGGGCTAGCAAGCCTCTGGAAATGCAGCTGGATCAAGGCTCCTGGGAGCCTGGGGCTGCCCACTCTTTTGGTCCCCGAACCACCCCCACCACCACAGCGGCACCCTATCTAGGGGTGGGGAGTTAATTGGCCCCAGGCCAGCAGTCAGGGCAGGCTGGTGCTGGAGGATGGCACTTGGTGATGGCCAACCATGGGGGAGGCCAGGCAGCACTAGTGGGGCTCCCAGACCAGCCAGGCTTGGGGCTGGGGCAGGCCAGCAGTGGGGAGTCTGGGGTCCGTGGACCAGCCAACCGTGGGGCTGGAGATGATCGGGTGGGGCCCACACACCGGCCAGTTGTGGGGCCAGAGCAGGCAGCATTGGGGGCTAGTGCTCAGTGCTGGAAGGGCCTAGGGGGCCCACAGACCAGCCAGCCATAGGGTTGGCACTCGGGGGTGGGGTGGGGGGGAAGGGCCTGGCTGGCACTGGGGGGCCCAAAACCCACTTACCAGTCAGACACAGGGATGGGGCAGTGCTGAGGCCCAGCCGGCAATACATGTCATGGATGCTTGGGCCAGCAGCACCCAAAGTATTTTTGCTGGGATCGAGGAGGCAGGGCCCCCTTGAGCCCGGGGCTGCAACCCCTAAGGTCTGTTTATTAATCCGGCCCTGATTATCCTCATTCTACTAAATGGCAAACTAAGCTACAATGTTAAGTGACCTGCTAGAAGTCACACTGGATATCCATGCCATAGCCAGCTATCAAACTAAGGTCTGTGATTAAACTACAACGTCCAGTGTTTACTAAGACACGTGCAGACAAGTTGTGTGCTCATCCTGCTGAAACTCACATTTTAGGGAGTCATTTGCCCTCCTCCACAAAACTGTCCTTAAAGAACAGACTGGCCCCAGAATTCATAGGTTTTATGTGCCATCAGTTCTCTTTTCAGTGTTGGTGTTGGGACTCAAAGAGCCACTGCTGCGTAAGTTTAACTGTGTGCAGAGAATGGTATGTACTGTATGTCCAGCCGCAGTCCCCTTCTGCGTCAACACCTTTGACTGATATAATAGCTACAAGAAAGAAAGAGAGACATTAATAGAGTTGATACAGGTCTTGGTAAGGATACTCAAGAACTAAAAATAGTGATTTTTGCAGTGTTATCTATAAAAGGCCTTGGTTGGAAGAAAGCCATGAATAATACACTTTTCCTGGTATGATGAGGGAACAATGAGTATCTCCTTTTTGTGCTCGCTTTATAATCTATCTTTTCCCTTGGAGCCTCTTATTGTTAACTTCAATCATGGATATGAGCATTCCTGAACTGTGACGAGCACATTTTGATGAACAGATTGATCTAGTCTAGAAGTGGGCAAAACTATACAGGCTGGATACAGTATGCAGGAACCTTTCATCAAGCCCTCCAGCTGGGCCTGGTAGAAGAATGGCGACAACTCTTCCATTCCAATCCCCCCTTCCTCATTATGTGGCTGGAGTGCAGCTGCCACTCCTCTCCCACCATGTGGGCCCAATGGTGGCTGCTCCCCCCTCCAACATTTACCCCTTCCCCCACTCCTCTTTGGCCCTTCCCCTACTCCTCTTGGGCCCTCCTCTCCCCTTTCCCTTCCCCCCCTTCCCCCCCCCTTTCCCCACTCTTTTGCCCTCCCCCACTCCAACCTTTTCCCCTTCTCCCACTCCTCTTTGGCACTCAAGCCAAAAAGTTTGCCTACCCCTGATTGAGACATAGAAATCACTTTCACACAGATGACATTAATTCCACATTCTCTTCTCTAATCCCACTGTCATGTCTATCTGTTGCCTTGATTTGGTCAGCCCCAGGCTACACCACTATTTATTACCAAAATGCTTCAGGATAAATAATATTCATACTTTGTACATTGAGTGCTTTCTAACAAAGCATCTTAAAGTTTTAGAATGTAAATTTAGAATTTAGAATTTTAGCTTCACAACGTTCCTGTGAAGGATGTATTATCATTCACATACCTCAGACTGACAAATTCCAGTGGGGTAGCTGTGTCAGTCTAGTTCAGCAAAACAAACAAGGAGTCTTGTGGCACTTTTAAAGACTAACAAATTTACTTATCACATCAGCTTTTGTGGGAGAGATCCTGCTTTGTCAGATGCTTGAAAATGGTTTCCATTTTCAAGTGTTTGACAAAGTGGGATTGCTCCCACAAAAGCTCATGAAATAAATTTGTTAGTCTTTAAAAGTGCCACAAGACTCCTTGTTTGCTATACCTCGGATTGGTAAACTGAGGCACAGCAACACTAAACAGTTTACTTAAAATCTCATGGGGCTATGACAGAGCTAAGAATAGAAACAAAGTGTCTTGAAGCCTCACTATCTTCATTAATGATGGACCCAGCCTTCCTTCTATTCCTCCTAAGTCTCTAACTTTCCCTCCAATCACTATCACTCTCCTTAGCTGTAATCGAAACTTCACATATATTTCTATTTTTTTCCTCTGTCTCCCTTTCCTGCAAGACTGGCTGCCTATCATAGTTTCTGGAATGATGTCATAATTTGTCCTTTCCTTGACACTGACTCATTGATATTCTTATCAGTCCTCATCTTGAATTCTGCTTTTTTCTCTGTTATGATTTTCTTCCATTTCTACTTTGAAGGGGTCCAAAATGCTGCTTCCAGACTATTTGTATTCTCGAGGAGGAGGGAGCATACTTAACTACTACTAACCCCATCCTTCTACCAGCCTACAACCAATTTTTTGGTTATATTGGTCTGGGCCATATTGGTTTAGCAAGTGGCAAGCCAAAGGCAAGGGGCGGAAGTGCGGAGTGCGGCAGAGCTGGGACCGGTAGGGCGGAGCAGCCAGCCCAGGGGTGAGGTGGAAGTGTGGAGCCCGGCCTCTGGGCCAGCCTGCCCTGCATCCCCACCATGCTGATTTGCTCTGGGCCCCGTCACCCCACAGAGATAGCCCTACACCCTGTTTCCCCCACCACCACCACCGCTGGCCCCCCACTGCCCACCATGTGTTCCGTAGGACAGGAGGAGACAGATGCAGCTTTTGGGGGAGGTGAAGGGGCCCCTCACTGCTTGGGGCCCTTGGCGGCTGCCTGCTTCGCCTACCCCAAAAGCCGCCTCTGCATATGCAGTTAGTTCTCCCCTACTCATTCAGCTCCACGAACCTTATCCTTGCCTTTCTGTCTCTACTAGAACATCTCATAATTAAGGGATTCTCTCGCATGCATGCCATCCTCCTTTGACAATATTGAGTCACTTCCTTTCTATAAGTCTTATCTTGAAACTTTATTTAACTTCTGCCTGACCTACACAGCACTAAGAGCAGAGAATAGGATCTAGATCACCTGATTCATAGTCTTAGCCTCTCTTCAGGAAGACATGAAGAATATTGTTATATGGAAAAACAAATATATTGTTTCAAAATGTTCCTAGCCATTGGGATCTATCTCTCATGAAATAGCAGGTTAATTTTTTCCAAAGACTTTTTCAAGTTGCAGATATATAGGAAAATGATTAATAACCCTAAAACCATATTATTATTTAGTGGATCTGTTAATATGTTAAAAACAGGGCCTGATTTTCAAACATGCTCCACAGACTCCAACTTCCATTGAAAATCTGGCCACCTTATATGGGTCCTTTTTAAAAGTCCAGCCACATACTTAGGAGCTTAAAGGGGAACTGTGGGGTGTTGAACATTTTTGAGCAGCTGCCCAAAGTAATGTGTGAGCTTGATCATTTATGTATCATTTGGATCACGTTGGCCACTCTGTCTCATTAGTAATAATTCTAATGGTACAACAAATCACTTAGCTTAATTTTAAAGGCAAAAACCATGCCAACAGTAAAATGTGAACTTTCAAATGAGATTTCTTCTTCTTCTTCTTCTTCTTCTTCTTCTTCTTCTTCTTCTTCTTCACAATGAATGTCATTTTTTAAAAGTTCCTAAACTTGATTATCAGTATGAAATGAGTAAAGGTATTAACTGATCTAAAACCACACATATGTTTTGCTGACATAAGTTTCACAGATGCTGATGTGGGTTGTGAATGAGTAGGATCAAATCCCTTGCCTTTCTATAGAAGAACTATTTTAATCTCAGAAAGTAACCTCATAAAAGAGAGAGGAAATACTTATAGCCAATCAAGATTAACAGATTCATAGATTCCTATGCCAGAAAGGACCACTGGGATAATCTCATCTATAGTCCATAGAATTTCCCCAAAATAATTCCTGGAGCAGATCTCTAAGAAAAAACAGCCAATCTTGATTTAAAAATCAGCATTGATAGAGATGACTCCTCCACAACCCTCAGTAAATTGTTCTACTGTTAATTACTGTCACAAATTTACATTTTATTTCCGGGGTGAATTTGTCTAATTTCAGCTTCCAACACTGGGATTATGTGACACCTTTCACTGCTAGATTGAAGAGTCTATTATTAAATATTTGTTTGCCATTTAGATACTTACAGACTGTGATTGTCACCCCTTAACTTTCCCTTTGTTAAGCTAAATAGATTGAGCCCTGTGAGTCTTTAATTATAAGGCATGTTTATTGATCCTTTAATCATTCTTGCAACTCTTTTCTGAACCCACTTGAGTTTAATCAACATCCTTCTTGAATTGTGGGCATCAGAATTGGATGCAGTTTTCCAGGAGGGAGTCACACCAGTGCCAAGCACAGAGGCTAAAATAACCTCTCTACTCCTTCTTGAGATTCCCTTAATTTTGCATTCCAAGAACACATTAGCTCTTTTGGCCACAGCATCACATTGGAAGCTCATGTTCAGCTGATTATCCAACACACTCCATTATATTTTCATAGTCACTGCTTCCCAGGATAGAGTGCCTATTTGTTAAGCATGACGCTATGAGCATGAAGGTACTATAAGGTACTGCTATATATCACGCCATATGTTTTACTTGAAAAATTTTAATATTAAAAATCCTTTTTAAAAATCACATGTTCCTGATTTAACTTTGCTAACGTCCATGTAAATCTTTCTCATTTTGATAACTCACTGCTTCTTTCCAAGCTCTTTTCTTTACCTTCATCTGTTGATGCTTTCAGTAGGTACGGGCAAAGTCACTAATAATAGTCTTCTCTTCTTCATGAAGGTAAATGTCATGTCAGAACTAAGCATTCATATATCTATCCACAGCCCATTAAGCCAAATCATGTTGTAATGGCCAATTTTATTTTAACTAATAATCAGATGAATCAGGCAGAAGTGTTGTTCAGACATGTACTAAAAGTGTGCCTGCTATTTAACTGTAACCCTTTATATTCTAAAATGTCTGGATAAAGCCAATAATGGATGCCATCAGTCAAAAGGACAGATTTTTCCACTCCATTACACTGGCGTAACTTCATTGAAATCCTCCTAGCACCATGGAAGTCAGTAGAAAAGCTGAGTGACCCCTGTGGGGCTAGCTTTTCACCGAAGGTAATCACATTAGTTTTGAATTCTTGGAGTAGAGATCAGGTCATACTATAAAGCTGCTACTGGTAGCTCCTCTGTTCATTAAAAACATTTTATTGAAATATGTGGGGAGGTGGAGTAACCAGGACAGAAATGGGATGGGCTGTATACAGTGTAGTGTAGCCTTATAAGTCCCAGGATATTAGCGAGACAAGGTGGATGAGGTAATGGACAGTTTAGTAACAAAGTCATGGGGTTAGAAGCTCTGATTCAACATAATGATGAGCCAGTCTTTAAAGTATTGTAGATTCTTTGTTCAATGAAGTATCTATCTCCAGCTCCACAAATACAGTGAAGGCTTTTCTTTTCCCTCCTTTCCTCAGTCCCATATTCCTTCTGCTCAGTCTTTATAGACTGTCCCACAAACTTCTACAGGCCCATGTCGACCCATCAAGGTCTTGACTGTCCCTCCAGACCAACATGAAAATGTCCTTGTGACAAGCTGCACCCCATGTTCACCCCTGTGGTATGATCTGTGTATCATTCATGTTCATTCTTACAGTGTATGATATGAAACTCTGCCAGGTCATGTGTATCCCCCATGGTTTGAATATATGAGGACAAAGCTGGGGGCGCTTTGGCTCAGGTGGAAGGAATCACATCTATTGCCAAACATGGCTGATCACCTGACCCCAGCAGATTTCTAGGGAATTTGTTAAAAGAAAGGGCTTTCCCCTTGTCTAAGGGCTCGCCCCTGGAATCTTGCTCCCAAGCAACATCAAGGACTGGCACCTACCCACATGGGTAAGAGGGAGAAGTCTAGCTGCAAATCATCACAGCCAACCTGCATGGTAAACTAAAACACAAACTGGACTAAGATATTAGTTTAGAATAGGAGTTTTCTTTCATTTGATTGTGGTAAACTCCTTCACTTATTGTTAATCTTTGGCTCTATATTTTTCTGACTTCTAATCACTTAAAACTTACTGTAGTCAATAAACGTATTTGTTTATTTTACCTGAAGCAGTTCATTTGGATTGAGAGTGACAGAGCTGGTGCATATCAATTTCTTTGATAAACTGACAGACAAGTGTAAATGAGCTTACAGGGTGCAGTGGGCAGCACTAAAAGCTGCAAGCCTATAGCTCCCAGGGTTGCATCTGGGACTGAGGGTGTTTGCTGGGGGTCTATCCCATGAGTGGCTGGTCAGAAGCACTCCTCCACTGGGTGAGGGTCTATTACATGCAGAAGGCTGAGCGTGGGCTGACCCAGGAGTGGGGGTTCACACAGCAAAGTGGAGTTAGTCATGGCCCAGAAGTGGAGAATTGGGATGACACAACTGCATCCCAGTCCAAATCACAGGAGGAGAACATTAGTTCTCCATGACCATTTTGTCAGGAACACTGCTCCCCTATCACTGATGATGCCATCACGTGGCCCAATAGAATGCCACTCCCCCGCCCAGATTTAGCACCTCCTAGTATTTTTCTGTCAAAGATGCTCCAGATCACTTTGTGTGCCTCTGGTCTCTGTCTTTCTTACCTCAGACTTCCCTATGCACATTTATGTGATAGTGACAAATGCATTCAAAATGCATGGATGGCTGACAGGATGGGTAATACCTATCTCAGCATCCTTGCAAACATATCTTGAAAGTCAGCCTGAAAGGTGTTATGTTCATGGCATACACACAGAGACGTTAGATAAAGGCATAAGATACTCTTGCTGGAAGGTTGCAAGGTAACACAACTTTATTTCTTAGAATTCGGAACAATAACACAGAGGAACTCAGAAACAGAAAGAGAAAAAGCAGACTTCTCCCTGAAACAAAGAGACACAGATCACCCTACCTTACTCATGACTGGGTATCTGCAGAATGACTCTGCTAGGTCCAAATCACAGGCTTCCCTATAGTGTATTTAGCCAGGGTGCAACATTATGTAATCAAACAATGAGAGGTATATCCTACGGGCGAGATGCAGCGGATCAAAGACAATAGTGGCCTGGCAAGCATGAGGAGAACTGAAATAGGAGGAAGAGAGGGACACTTGTGTCTGAATTTCCTTGCTTCTGTTGGTTTAGATTTCAACCATAATATTCCACTAATGTAGAATGCCTATTTTAAAAAAAAATCTTCTCCATTTATACCACTGTAGCAGCAGTGTAAACACACTGGTTAAACAAACCCTTCATATAAAGTCATGGCTTTCTACTTCTGTCCTTTCAAGAGAAAGACAGACTGTAAACGCTGAATGCAAAAGCATTTTATCACCAAGCTTTTTGTCTTGTGAGTAATTCACTGTAATCCAGTCACTGAAAACTGCCATTTAACTCCCTTGTACAGTAACATACAAATTCCCATTTAGAATGGTGTGTTTTTAAGACCTGGGAGGTTGCTGAGGCCATAAGCCTCTTATGTGCTGCAGGCTGCTGTTTTGGCGGCTGCTGCCATTTCTTTTCTTTAGAGGGATACTGCTGACAGAGAAGAAGATAAGTAAAAGGGTAGATGATGATCTTGGATTTGACTGATAAGATCAACTGGCCTTTTTTCTAGCTAGGCACCGTGTATTCTATACAGTGATGGGTGGGTTTCACCAGAAGTTACATTATGCTAATGTTTGCTATAAAGGAAGACTAAGTCATTACCATTCTGTCTGGAAGCTGGGGTTGATTTTTTATTTTCCAGATTTAAATGTCAACTGAAATGTCAGATGCTGCGATTGAAAGCCCTGTGTTTAGTTGTCATCTCTAGATTTGCTTTGGAATGTAGAATCAGCCCCAGCATTTGCTTCAAGCAGGGCATTAAAATGATGTGGATCAGCAGCACCATCACCTGCAGGTATTTCTCAATGAGCCAGAGTCTCTGTTTGTACAGCAGGTAACTCCCTGCACCATTGTGACACTTTTCTATATATCATTCCCCAGGCATTAGGAAATTAATGAGGTAATAAACTACCATAATATGAGGCTAAACTCTGCTCTCAGTTACAGCAGAGTAAATCCACAGAATGCCAACATCTTTGATGGCATTACTGAGGATTTATACCAGTGATAGTGAAGGTAAAAACCAATTGATTTTCTTCTGCCTAATCACAAAAACAATCATTAGGGAACAGCAAACCATATAACTGTCTATATGACAAAGAATTATTACATGGAAAAAATAATGAAAAACTTTGCTTCAGCTTTCTCATGTGAGTCACTGAATTGGTTTTGTTCACAGCTGATAAAATAAGGGCCTCTTGGGAGGGGCCAGCATCTTTTTCATCACCCAAAACAGATCTGAGGAATTCTATCAAATCTCTGTCATTTTCTCCTAATCCCATGAAATGTATCCTTTCTTCCAAATCCTCATGCAATAGACATTTTCCCCCTGAAATCCCCAGGAAACTGCCATCCTTAGGTATCATCAATTCCTCACCTTTCACTGCAGCTTGTGAGACACAAACAGTATAAAAAAAATTTGAGCCCTTCAGCTGAAAACTGCAATTCCTAATTTATCATATGAATTTATGATTTTGTATTTATTATTCATTTTTATAAGATTTCCCCACCTTTTCTCTATAAAGCACTCAAGTCTGTGTCTTCTTGTTCTGAATATTATCATCTCAAAGTGAATTGTTATTGGCTAGTAACTATTGATAACAGGAAACCCAAATTTTTTCAGCCTGAGTCAGACCTTGAAAGCCGGGCCTGGCTTTGAAGTCAGGGCTTCCTGAGGTAAAAACCCTGAAAAGTTTTATCTTGAGTCTGGTGATTAAATCTGTAATCTTCAGTAGACAACTGATAAAGACTGAGAGGTGTTCTAATGAGCAGCTTTCAACAGCATTTGCTGGCCATCCTTTTGAAGCATGCAGCTGTGTCACACTATAGAAAAGTTGAGGGACATGATTGATCCCAATGACACACGTTGGAGTGCGTTTGTGTGTGCAAATGTGTGCATACATGTGTACTTGTGTATCATGCTCTGTGTGTCTGTGCTCCCCATCATGATTTATGTTCTCCCTACCTCCACAGGGTTCAGTATCTCCAACAGGGATATCTCCCAGCAGAAGCTTCCTAACTACCCACCATCACTTTAAGAGGGAAGTTGTACAGGTATTCTCTACCTTCTCCCACATGCTACAGGCCTATAGGGAGCAGACTTCTCTCTTCTCTCCAGCCCTCTGGGAAAGGAGCCATTGTTCGTAGATAAATTGCTTTGCTGTCTATTACTATGGTTCTATTGATTCAAAGATCTAAATGAAATATTAACGATTAGCTTAACCTTGGGTGTGCTAACATCATTATCTGTATTTCTCTTTGAGGTTTAAGTAAACTGTCTGGCTATGTCTACACTTGTTAATTTAAATCGATTTATCATGTCCACACTTAAATTTTAAGTCGACTTTGAGGGGACCCTACAAAATCGATCTAGAGCATCCACACTGGACGCCTAGGTCGACTTCAAGGGACTAGGTGGACCTGAGACAGGTCCACGGTGGCAGGGGGGGCACCCCTTGCCAAGTGCCAGGGGGCTCGGCCTTTGCCC
>ML685780.1:24699533-24745488 GCA_007922175.1 Pelusios castaneus
TCAGTTGAATTGTATCTGCATAAGCCAGGAGTGACTTTGGTCCATTAACTCACAGTACTCAAGAAAGGCAGGTACAGTCATTGCCATTGTAGAGTGGGAAAACAGCACATACTCATTTCATCCTTTGGAATGACATTTTCTATGGTCCTAGTCCCGTAAACATCTGCATGCATGCTTAATTTAAAGCCCTTATGTAGTCTGGCCTTGTCTACACTGAAAATGCTGTGGGATTGATTGAGTGACCAGTGTAGACCCGCTCAATCGATCCCGGAGGTGCTCTCCCTTCAATGTTGTAACTCCACCCTGCCAAAAAGAGTAACTCTGCATCGAAGGGAGAGAATTTCTGGTTGACGCAGATGAGTGAAGATACCGTGGTACGTGGGAGTAAGTAAATCGATGGGAGATACGCATTCTAATGAACATAGATTGCGTATCGCCCATTTACTTAGCACAGCAGTGTAGTCCAGGCCTCTCACTGAAGTAAATGGGACAGCCCACATGCGTAAAGTATGGCAGGCTCAGGGGCTATTGTTTGGTCTTTAATAAAAGCTAAGTATCTTTGGAAAATTACTACAAAATAATGGATGAGGAAGAGGAACGTTCATCCATTTTGAGTGACTAAAAAACACAGCCCTCTTCTAACTAAACTATTTTGAATACAAGTACAAGCCAAGGGTGTGGCAGTATACTTCAGGATAAGTAGCAGACAGTGTCAAAAAGACATCCACATGTTTACTAAATGAACTTAACATCCTATCCAAACACAGTAACAATCCCAAATACATGAAATACTTGGTAGTAAAAACACATATTATTAACCGAGAGGAGCATTTTTATTACACCTCAGCCGGCGCTATCAATATTTTGACGTCTTTTACAGGAGGGCATTTTTTAAGGGCAGCACTACTCTTGTTGCGGACCCTTTAAATTTGGGAGAGAGCTACACCTGCAGCCCTAAAATAGCCATTTTGTATGTTAGTGTAGCAGGATAGAACACTCTTTCTTTTCAGCTAGCAAATATTTTACTTGGTTTTGCCTTTCATTCTTGGGAAGGCAGTGTAACACCCCCACATGTGGCAATAATGTTGGAGTATGAAATTTCATGTGGAAATAGCCCCCAATGAACAACATTGCCTTTATTTGTTTTGGTTTGTAAAATGTTAGAAGTTAACAAAGATTGGTCTGTTTGGAAACTGCACGTACTAAGGACATGCAATGGAACATTTCCTTTGTTGGTTGGCACTGAAATACAGCTACCCTACGCATACAGGTAGTTATTGTAAGTGTACATTTCTTAATTTAAGGAGGTAAAAATGATTAAGGCAACCGTCATAAGCTCCACTGGCTGAATAGCTCTACATCAAGTCATTTGTAAACTTACTGCAGGCCTTGTAAATTCCATAAATAAAGCCTGCAAAACTTGTAAACTTCACAAACCGAGAAGCAGCCCAGTAAAAGGATTACCCGATTTCTAGCAGAACTTGCATGCATTGAAACTTGAGTAGTTCTAGATTCTGGTTTCTTCTCTCCCTTTCCCTGGGCTTGTTGTTCCTTTAAACATAAACAAAATTAAGTTCCATGAAATATCAATACTTTTATTAAGATTAAGCACTAACACCATTATTTTATGAAATGACTAGTGATTTTGTTTTCCTTAAATTTTGGATGCCCAACTTGAGATATCTTCCATGGCCCTGCTCCCAAGAATGTGTTGAGCAACCACCCTCTGGAAATTCTTTTTATCCATGTTTCTTGTGCCTTGCTGTTAAGTAACAGTAGTAATAGAAGAGGAGAGAAAGGGGGAGAAATAGTTTTCTAGTTGAAGCATGCTACTCCAGGAAGATGGCTCTCTGCATCTAACACTTAATAGAAAAAAAAAAAAAAAAACCCTTGGAAAATATGGGATTAGAATTTGTCTCACACAGTTTTAGTATTATACATTTAAATACAGTTCATCCTAGAAAAGGGTAAGCATGGTTCCTGTGATCAAAACAGATAGGTGCTTACTGTTCAATGAACTAGCCTACAAAACCTTGCTATAAACTGTGATGGGTTAGTGTATGATTAGGACTTTGAACGCCGACCAGATAACTAGTGTTAGAAGAAGAATTCTAGCACCATAGTTAAACACAGTTTTCTGGAAAAGTGTCGAAAAGATTTTCCCAGCTAGTGTTGACAGGTCCTTTGTGCAAACTGTATAACTCAGCTCCTTTTAATTATAGCTTCTTGGTTAGAATGACAGAGATATTCCAGACTCTGATTCATACCTTAAAATGCCCTTCTGATGAGTTCATAGTTGGCCATGACAGATTTTATGAGAAAAAAAAGTCATGCAGTTCAGAATGTGTCCCTCCATAAACTTCTTGGATGGCGTCCTGAAACTTACCATATTGAGTTATAAATGTTGCTTTATTTACATTAATCTTTCATCTAATAGCAACAGGGTACAAAATCTTGTTGGTATATAGGTGAAATGCCAACATTTGTTGATTTAATATAAAATATATATTGGCAAAATAGGTAAAAAAAATCCAGGTGCAGCTAAAAAGCAAAACAAAAAACCAAAAATACCCAAAAAACACCAGTATTCTATATCAGCTAAATTTCACATTACCATAGTAATTCCAAACCAAATCAATTCATTTTCTTTTAACTGGTTAGTAAACTGCAAAAGATTGTAATGTGAGTAATAGGTTAAAGGTAGTGAAAGAGAATGTTATTGGTTAAACAAATGAGGAGATCTGAGAATGATGGTTTGTGTTGGGAGAGGTGTGTGTGTGTGTGTGTGTGTGTGTGTGTGTGTGTGTGTGTAATATGGAGGAGTAATGTGAATGACTGTGAGTTCTGTTTGCTCTGTTTCCTGGAACTTTGAATAAAGAACATAAAACATTAATATTAATGTCCTCACTCATGAGTAACCTGTTACTATGAGATTCAAATCACTGAAGGCCAAATTTTGGCCTCGGTTACACAGGCACAACCCTCACTGAACTGTCTGTCACCCAAGTAATGTGTACGGTAGGTCTTGACTGAATAAATAATATAAAACATTGGGAACATGAAGCAAAAACCACAGTCATAAGTTTAGTTGTTTGTTTTTGTCTCCACAGGATATCATGTTATCTGTAGTCATTGATTATGGTTCTTAGAGTGAAAAGTGAGAAAAGCCCTCTGCTGCTTGCATAACAAAAGAAAGATACATACCCTTGAGGTTAGCTTCCAATACTGTTTCCATGACAAAAACCTCACAAATATTATATGTACAACACAGAGATTTTTTATATAAATGTGTTTGCTGTGTGTGGGATATCTCATTTCCCACTCATGGCCCAACTTGCGAACACATGGATATCTTAATAGGATGTCCCAGTCTTCTATTCAGATATACAAATTGATACTGAAAACGGGCATTTATGTTCTTATGTGTTAATCTTAGCACCCAAAACCAGTGTTTTAGATGTACTACTAAGACACCATGTTTAAAACAAGGAGTCCTGTACCATGAAATACTGGAATTAATAACGGAACTCCATCTAGTGGTATTCATAGAGTAGATATAAAAAGTTCTAGAAATGAAAAATATGGGTGTTGTGTAATTTAACATGTTCACACAAGCTCCAATTGACTTCGCTGGGTGCTGCAGTAATCAGCGCTTCTGAAAATTCATGTTTTGATTGCCCTTCAATGGTCATTGTCATATAGTGTTTATTAGTGCACAAGATGCTTAACGGACTACACTAGCTAGAGTCCTTATCAGAAAACTCGTGGCTATATGCACTTTGGAAAATGAAAACAAATTGCAGTGGGTTGTTAGCAATACAGTTTGCCAAGGTAGTCATTACCAAGTATTTATTCACTGGATTTGGGCCTCAGTTATGTTCAAAACTTTGTCTGTATACTGATTGTGATTTTTATTAATTTGTAATTGTTCATGAATAGGTTTTTCTGAACATATTCAGGTTTATGGGGTGTAAATACTGGTATATCCCAGACCATTCCAAGTGCCTCATAAAGTAGTTGTCCACTGTACTTGAATGAGCCCAGCCATAATATTTATCTAGTACATAGTATTACAATCATTTTCCTGGAGCAGGTCTGCACATTCTTCTTCCTGTATACGGTACTACCACAAATTAAAGGTCATGCCAGCAAATCAACATTTCTGGTGCAAAATAATCTGCTCTTAAATTCCCATTTTCCAGATTATATTCACATGCAAGGGCAGATAAACAGATTATGTTAGGCATGCTCTTAATTGAACAAAGAAGCAAAATCTTGCAGAACCAAACTTTCAGGGAGAACCACATTCAGAATCATGTATTGTAAATGATCCTTTTGAACAGATTAGGTGCTACAAAAGTGAATCTGAAAACTACCTGTAGTAGCAGATAATCAAATTAGTCATTACTCTGTAAGCATAACTTTTAATTATTAACAGTGATGAGAAAAGGTTACAATCCAGGGCTCTTCAAGCTAAAGGACACCACAGCTGTTTATATAGGCAAACTACGCCTTTAATTTTTTTATCTGTCATTTGAGCCACAACCTATGTTATTACAGTAATCCACAATAAGAAAGAAGGTTGGTTAATAGACATGTTTTATTTGTTAGCTCATCAATTAAATATACATATATAAAATAAAAGTGAAACATTTAATGACTTATTTCTCACAGGTTTCTTTTCCTCATATCATCAGGCATGTATGTTTGTTTTTGGAGGTCCTCCTACACAACTGCTTTTTGGGGAAGAGGTACATTCAAACATTAAATGCGAGAAATATGCTAATTAAAACTACCCAAAGAATGACTAGAAATAAGCTCTAATCTCTGGACAAAAATTCTCTACTTCTATTCACAGTGGATCTCTAGTGCAAATTTTGCCGCTGTTTTGCATAAAGCAACTGCATGTGTGAGATCAGTGCAGAATATGCAGCAGAACTCATCCTGAAGGTAAGATTTCTGCAATGTGGATTGCAGACAAGACTTTTGCTGAGGAGGTCAGCCTTTTCTTCATTAGTATGCACTGTGGTAACGTGAATGAACTTCAGTTTAAAGTATAGATCCCTTCCTAGCTATCTTTATTAGAGAGAGATGGGTGAACACTGTACAACACATTTTTCCTTTAATATTAATTTGAATCTTTAAATGAATTTTCATTGACTGTGTTTGCAGTCCTTTTTGACACTGAATTCTAAGGCAAGAATGTTCACCAAAATACTGAATCTTAAGTGAATATTAAAGAATAATCATGGAAAGCAAATGTTGAATAGGTAAACAGAAAGATTGTCTCCCAGATTCTGGCCATTAGTACAATATAAATAATTATTAATGATATAGAAATAATGTAATCTAAATTATAATTTATAATAGCAGTATAGTCTAGTACAGCGGTTCTCAACCACTGTGTTGGGACACATTAGTGTAAGTGTATCACAGAGTGCTGGGGAGATAGCAGGATTCAGCCTAGGGTGAGGGGCTGGGCTGGTGTGTCTTGTAGGATTGCAAGATACTGCCAAGCATGTCACAACCCACAAAAGATTGAGAACCCACTGCTCTGGTAGATAGAGCACTGGAACTCAGTAGTCCTAGATTCTACTCCTGGTGACTGTGACTCAAGAGATATGGGTTCTGTGTCTAGCTATGTCTGCTGTGTGACCTCGGGCAAATCACATTGCCTCTCTGTGACTCAGTTTCCTCATCTGTAAAATGGGAATAACAAGTGACCTCCTTTGTTGAGCATTTTGAGATCTAATGATGAAAAGCATTACATAAGAGCTCGTATTATTATAATTAAACACAAATATTTGCCATGGAAATGTGAGCCTAACAGTTTGGCTAATCCAATCAGGAAACATAAATATACTCTGTGTCCTACATGTCCAATCAAATATTTTGATTATTGACTATAAAATACTCAACAGAGTGCTTGTAAACAAGCTACAAACCAAGAATTACTCACAGAAATTGTTTAGCAAATAATTTCAAAGAGCAAGTAAACCCTAAACAATTGCATTCAGTTTAAACATTCATGAGTAGAATGAAATGAAACTAATCAAATGAATAATAAATTGCAAACTTTATGCGCAACTCTCATTTTAGAATTAATACTGTGCATTTGTATTGCATCTTTCATCCAATGGTTTCAGAAATCAGCATGCATATTAATAATGAATTTAGCCTGGGAAGTAGAAGGTACTGCTATTCCCGTTTTATGGATCAGGAAATATAGGCTTAAACTAAGTGACTTGTGGGCAAGCAGTTTCCAAGCTAGGAACCTAACTCATTTAGCCTAGTATTTGTTAATGAATTGCTCCAATACATAGGGATTGCACATGCTGACTTATAATGCCTCAGTCTACATGGTTTAAGATGGAGCACTGCATGCCTGGATCTGTATATTAAAGCTGATGGTGACTGCAGTCAACGCATTTTATAGAAATTTGGTGCAGCTCTTGGGCTTCAGTCAAGCAGCTCGTGCAGCCATTTGCTCAGAGAAACTGGAGCACCTAAGCTGGGCAGCCTACACAGCAATGAAACAGGCCCTGGGAGCCCAAGTCAGCTGGAATGGAACGACTGCATATTTTTCTTTGCTTTGTAGGCCCACTCCAAAAGAACTGCACAGGAAGAATCCAATACAGTTGCAATAGTGCTTAATTATGTCTCTGTTCCTCCATATATACATAAATATACTCACAAATGCGCCTATTACCAAATCTATGGTGCACTCGTGCGGGTGCTGGGTACAGTAGTACTGGGATTTTGTTTCTATTTTTCAGACAGGCTTTAGGAAAAACTTTTGATCTTTGTTGTGTGATTCCTTTTTGCTGAGTCATGTTTTATTTCAGGGCAAAACTATTTCACTCAGACATTTTAAAACAACGCATTATGCTGTTCATTTCAAAGTTGTTTTTGTAGGCCCTCCTTTTAGGCATAAAAGTGTGATTCCCTTGTTAAAAAGCAGTTGGGTGTAGCTGCTGTCTGTCTCTTTATTTTTTTTTTCATTTCCTGTTCAGATATGCTTTATTTCAACATTCAATTAATTGCAGTCTGAGGTTATCTGACAATCATTACTGACAGGCCCTGGCAGGTGCACACGGGACCCACCTCACGCTGAGGTATGAGGAAAAATAAAGTGTAACTTGACTCTATCGCAGAAGACTCATGTGAAAATTGGCACTGCTGCTCTGCAAGCATCAGCAAAAGATGAACAATGGACTGCGGGGGAGGGAATCACATTGACTTTACAAATTAAGATGTGCTATTTTCAGAAAAAAAGACAGAGGACAGATTTTTAACAGGCTTGGAGACAGAAAGCTCTTGTCCTGCAGGCATTGTTCCTTCATGCACCTTTGTGCTGTGCCCAGCACGTAGAGGTCTCTACATGAGCTTTGGGCACCATTGTAATAGAAATGATTGATAATACTGCAAAATTAGTCAGCTGTGTGTCGCAATCAGCTTAGACCTGCCAGGGAGTAACAATTCCATTCTGGGAAGGCTTTCGAGAGTTTGAAACATGGCTTTGTTCTGAATCGGAGCAAAACCTGAATATTTCAAAATTCTCCACAAGAGAACATTCTAGATGTTTTCATTTCAGTCAGTGAAATATTTTTATTTTCACTTTCTTCTTGTGATGTTGGCAGATTAGGGGCAGCTCATGCCAAGGGCCATAGGCACCACTAAACACTAACAAAAGCATAGCTGGAAACCAGTCTGAATCACCTGTCTGTTAGTGGTGTTAAAATAACTAATAGGGTTATAAGAATGTGTTTAGATTATGAAATGCTTGTACAGTGCTGCACATAGTAATCTTACTTATAATATCTCTATTCCACGCTATGGCTCTGTACCTGCAAAATGTTTGTTATAAATCTCTGTAATTCACCAGGTCCTGTGAAGTTCCTGGTGCTATCAAGCATTTGATTTTGATGGAAAATAGTTCTATTAAAGGTTATTTGACCAGCTGTAGTCAAGTCTTTTAGGCTGAGTCTACACGGGTAAATTAAGCAAGCTCAAGTCGACTTAATTTACCCTGCTTCTACACTACACTTTCCTTAAGTCGACTTAAGCAGCTTGCTTAAGTTGACTTAAGGAAAATAAAGTCGACTTTATAACACCACCTTTCTATTAGATCTAAGGCTTAAGTCAACTCCCTAGAGTCGACTTAAGCCAGTGTAGACGTGGGGTAGCCCTAAGTCGACTTAGGGATACTCCAGGGCTATACCAATGCCCTCCCTGCGGGGGGGGGGGGCACAGGGGGAGCCTGGCATGCCCTGCCCACCCTGCTCCTATGCCCTGCCAGGGTCCCTGTCCCCCTTTGCCCCATTGTACCTAGGTACAATGGGGCAAAGGCTGAGCCCCCTGGCATTGGGCAAGGGATGCCCCCCCACCCCTGTGGACCTCCCCTAGGTCCCCCATAGCCCCTAGAAGTCAACCTAGGCATCCAGTTTGGATGCTCTAGGTCGACTTTTTAAGTTTCCTTTTAAGTTGACTTTATTTTTAAGTGTAGACACACTAAGGCGACTTAAATTCAACTTAGTTAAAGTCGACTTAGTTAAAGTCGACTTAAATTAACAAGTGTGGTCATAGCCAGAGTGACTCATTCACCCTGGGCACAGCACAGGGAAACTCTGTTTCATGACAGTAAGTACACAAGCCATGATTTAGATACTCTGGAAGCTAGAGAACCAGACAGCTATAGTATGCTGGCAGGAGTTGTGCAGAAGGGGAGGGGCGGGTGTCAGGACCCTCCACCACCACTGGCTCCCAGCGACCTTCCCAGGCCCTGCCTTCCCCCTCATCCACTCACTGGTTCCCCGCTCCTATTGGCCCCCCTCCGCCCCTTTCCAACTCCTCTCAGCCCCCCACCCGTTCCCCACTCCTCTCAAAGCCCCCCGCCCCTTCCCTACCTGCCTGGGCCCCTTCCCCGCCCACCCTCGGTTCCCCACTCCTCTTGCCCCCTGGGCCTGTTCCCCACTCCCCTTCGCCCCATCCCACCTCCGGTTCCCTGACCGTCCCGGCTCCCCTTACCTGGCCGGAGCTGCAATGGTGGCCAGAGTTGCTCCCTGACCAGGCTGCTCCTGCCCTGAGCCATTCATCTGAGCATGCTCAGAGAAGGAGATTTGAAAAAGCTGCAGCCTGGCAGCAGTTCCCAAGTGATCACGGGCCGGATTCCAGCCCCTGGCGGGCCAGATTCTGGCCCACGCCTACCGCTCCTGTCCCCTGCCGGCCCCGCTGCCCAGCTGGGGGCCGGGGTCAGCAGGGGAAAGGAAACCCGCTCCTTTCCCTGTCCTGCCGACCCCAGCCCCCAGCTGGGCAGCAGGGCTGGCCAGGGAAAAATAGGTGCTGGTACACCGTACCAGTGAGTACCAGCAGAAAAAAAGCCCTGGGTGTGTAGTTCAATAACCTCAGCAGACTCTCCTTAATTTTCATTCCAAATTCAATCTTTCTCTTTTCTTCCATGATGGATATTACACGATGTATTGAATATTGTTAAAGATATTGAGAATGTAGGCATCCAGTATTGCCAGTCTTGAAGCATTTAAAATTTTAAAGCTTTTTTTAAAGGATTTTTTTGGTGCTTTTCCTTTGCTTTCTGATTTCTGACTCTTTAGGGAAACACTCAGATCGTGTTTTTAAGTTTTTCTCTGTAATTATGAGGGATAGGAGTTTAATTTTTGTTTTGAAGTGAAAGTTGAGATTATCATGGAACCTCATGACTCCAGGAGCTGAGACTTTAAGTAGATGACTAAATATTTCCAGACTCCACAAAATCACCGTAGCTATCTGTTGGAAGCCAGCTATCTGTTGGAAGCCTGAAGTGTCTCCATATGTGGAAGTCTCTTCAATATCTATCTACTAGTAACTAGTGGGTAGTCTTAATTTTTTCCCCATTGTGCACTGGATAGAAAGAAAGGGAAGTTAGGAAACATGACATTTTCCTCCAACATCTTAACGGATAACAGTAGAACTGTCTACCACCTCCCCAAGTATGATGTTGCACCACAGAAAATCTAGCAGCTATATTAATGTATGATAGTGTATTCATGAGCGGAAGAAAATAAATAATCGTTGACCTCTAATTTATGGGCTTGATTCTCCTCTCTCTTTCCCCAGAGTATATCTGGTGAATCAGTGTTCCTGCACCAACGTCAGGCCCTGTATGTTCACTGTTCTTTTCATTCATACCCAAGATTATACCACCAGTTGATTCTGATATAGTTTGAATTTTCCTTGGAAAACTAGTGTTCCCCTCAGACACCTCTGTCCTTTGGTGCTCCATTGGTTTTAGTGGAATTGCACTGGTATAAATGAAAAAATAATTTGGTCTACTGTGCAACTGACAGAAATAAGGACAGCGAGTAAACAATGCACTTTGACATTTGAACAGTTACATTTACAGTTGCTCTGTAGCTGCCAATATAAGCCATTACTGTTAGTTGTTCCTAAATTAAGCATATCAGTTTGCTCCAGGCAGCAACTTGGCAGGTGAGGCTTGGCAAGTGATTAGTCAATAATATGACTTAATCTGTTTCGGTTACTTAAATATTGCCAACAGTGAGAGATGCCTGTTGAAAAGTAACTTGCCTATGCAAGGCTGTAAAATGATGCTGGGTGCATATCGCAAAGTATTCTCTATAAATATTCATTGGAATTTTTAAAGGATTGCTCTGACTAAATAGGTTTGCACCCCTTTCAAGTTTGCTTTCTTGAATTTCCTTGTGCTTATATTTTGCTAGTAAGATAGCTAACAGGATGCACATTTTAAAATTTCCCCAGGGGCATCACTGCCCTTAAAGTAGGTTCGGGGCCCAGGCCCAGGGCCCTGGCACCTTCCTCACCAGCCGTGCCCCCTGGGCCCGATCTGGGCCTGGTCCAGCTCTGAGTCCCCAGCCTGGGTCAGGGTCAGATCACTGGCACTCAGGGTTTGTGCCCAGTACCAGCGATGCCACTGGCCTTTGCATTAGAAACCTGACAATAAAATTTTACTCTCCCTGCCCCCAACCAAAGAGCATAGCAGGACCATGTGCATTGTGACCAATCACAGCGAAGCAGTGAGCACAGGAAGTGTATACCTCGGAGGTAGAGCCATGTCATCTTTACTAGACCACATTGACTTTCATACGAAGTGCTTTGAGCCTCTTTTCACTAGGCAGGCAAAGTGTGAAGTGAGCCCAAAGTGTGAAGTTAGCCACCTCTGTGATGCAAAACCGCGATATAACTGCAAAGCATTATAATTAACCACCTATTTCAAAAGCTATAATTAACTTGTGTCTTTTCCTCTTCACACAACAAACAATATGAGGAAACCATATGCACATGTGGGGTCCAAGTAATCCAGCTTAGCACAGACATGCTTAGGTATAGTTAGATACACAGTGCTGCTTTGACTGGTTTCTGGCAGCTTCCACAACAGGGAACACAGTAAGCACCACTAGAGGGCTCAAAAGTGATTTATAGAGATGCTATCCTATTTCTATAATTGCAGAAAACATACAGACCAACCCGCATTTACACTAAGGCCATGTTGCATCATGCTAGAAGTATAAAGGAACCTCAGTGGATGTAAACCTAATTTACTTTCACTTAAAAGCTCTTTTGCAGTGCCAATGTGATGTAAATGAAATACAGGTGCATAGTTTTAGCAAGCTGGCTGGGTGGCATTTCATTTTGGCTCCTCCCTCGCCCAATCACTCTGGCAGAATGTATGGAGCTCCCATTCTGTAAATGCACTGCCGTCACTTAGAAAGCTAAGGTGTTTTCTGAACCAAGTGTTTGTTTTGGGTTTTGGAATGACATAAGTCTCCATCCCCAGTCAGGTGAAACGCCTGCCACAGAAGAGTGAAGGGTCCTCTGGTCTACCCTGCACTGCACTGTGAAGAGAGGGAGAGAATACTCCTACTGGTTTTTAAAATAGATTTGTGGCTATTAAATGTTATGACATTCTTTTATGTGTGCCATGTTATGTTGTACGTGATATGAATAGTGTGGTTTTATTTTGCCTCAGGTAGTTTTAAGTTTGTAGATGCATCCCCTAACATTGCCCATAGATGCTCAGAGGCCATATTTAAAGACATAAATGATAACCACCCCACCATCCATTGCCACCCAAGAACTTTGACTCCTTGCTTTCCCTGGAAGTGTGAATACCTTGTGGGGAAAAGAAGGCCTTGGAGGCCAAAATTCCTCTTTTGTTTCACTCCCTCTAGATCTGTACAGTTGCATAGACCTACAGCAGGGAAGCAGAGACCACTCAAATGAGCACCTCAAGGAAGCTGACTTACTTCCCAGGACCATCCCTGCTTAGTTGCCCAGAACCACCAATGCACAGGCACACAGACTAATAGATAACACCACACCATATACTAGATAGGATGGCTGCATTGTACTAAGGTTCCACCTTTGCTTTATTGGTACCTTCAGTGCCTGTCAGTGAAAATTTGGTTTTGTATTCAATTATCAACAGGAATCGTACGAAAAATGAAGCTCAGTTGATATACCTGGCTCCTTACTGGGGAAGCTCGTTGACCCTCTGCAGCTGTGGTGTCTGTGTATCAGAAAGCTTCATTTCATTGCAGTCATCCAAACCGCGTATAGCGAAGAAGAAGCAGTGGGGCAGGAAAAGATTCCAGAGTTGTTAATAATAGCGAAGAAGATGTTCTATAATGAAATATCAATAATTAGTCCCTCATTTCTGCTGTCTGGATAATCTCCAGGTGTTCTGCAGTAACATGATCTGCACCTGCCTTTGTTATTTCAGTAACAGTCTCCTCCACCAAGACCTCCCTTGTGCTGTAAATCTCTCCTGAAAAGAATCAGAGTAGGTACTATATGATATGTTGTTGTGGAATTGGAAACCCCTTTGGGTGGATAGCTGTCGTCTTTGCCTGTTTGGGCTGATATACTACTACGAAGGTTTCTTGGGTAACCCTTCTCTTAAGGAGTTTGGCTCATGTTCCATTTTTCAGGCTGGTAGAGAGTTTGAAATTGGCAGTTATACATCATCCTTTATCTCTTAAGAAATCCATTCCAGGATCAACCTGCTTTTGGACGTAGGCACACCGTGTGCACAGCACAGGCTGTGAACCTCAGTCTGTGAGCTAGCGATTCAGGGAGAGCTAGGTCCTCCATAAAGAATTGCCTTTATGCTTACTATATTTGAGCCCTTCATTGGCTGGGGTGGCACGTTCTCTTCAAGACTAGAAAGAGTGTGAATACAGTTGGACAGTAAACTCTGGGTCTTTGATTTTCAGGCATTGACCTTCCCACTAGTATTGTCTAATAATAGTTTTATGATAGATTGCTGACTATGAATGTAGACTTCTGCCTATATTTAATAGGTTACAGTATTCCATTTTTCTGATTCAGAAGGAAAGCTTTAATATTTAGGAAACAGACTCCTGCATACAAATATCCTTTGAGTCTGACATTGCTCTCCTTCACCTGTCAGGCCCTAAGGCTCTGTCCCCATTTCCAAAGGACACTGCCTCCTCCACAAAGACACACACCGCTGTTTCCAGTAAAGCTCTTTGTTCCTTTTGCCTAACTATCCCCAGTTAAACCCATATGCATCCACCAGGATCTGAGAATTTAAAGCATGTTAATATATAACACACAAATCTCCCAGCCTTCGTAATATGTCGTATGCTATCTTTGGAAAAAAACCTGTTATTTCAAATAACTGCTGTTATTGTTCCTAATACCTAAATAATTTTACTGGGATGACTAGATAGATAGATAGAAACAGCTGTTTACTATGCACAGTTTTTGGGGGCAGGGACAGATAATAGCACTTTAGGTACTGGTCTACAAGAGCCATATTAGTTCTGCTATTTCCCAATGTGATCTTGTTCATTCATTCACAGTCTCACATTTTAAGAATTGTCTTGTCACTTTCTTCACAACTTACTGACTACTAATTAGAGATTTATCAAAGTACAGTTGTATTCAAATACCAAGATGATGAACAGCTTACATGAGTAACAATTTAGGTTCTTGAGTGTTTTAAATTATCTACTTCATTCGCTTCCCTTTTCAGAAACCAGACTGCTTTTTCTGTTCTGGGCCTTCCGTACAATGGGATCTGTTATGTTTTTAGCATACAGAAAAAGTTAGATAAAAACATAAAATACTTTTGCTGGATGGTTGTAAACTGACAACTTTATTTCTTAGAATTCGGAACAATAAAATAGAAGAACCCAAAATCAGAGAGAGACAAATCAGGCTGCTCCCTAAAACAAAGAGACATAAATCAATCCACCTTTACTCTAGGCTGGCTTTCTGCAGAACTGACTTTAATCACATACTTTCCCTATAGAGCCCTCTAGCCTGCAAACTGAGCAAGAAAACTCCTTAGAATTTAAATGACAGCTTGTAATTTTACATGATTTTCACTACATCATAGGATCCATATGAAATCAGAGTAGTGTATTTTTAAGATGTGCCCTTAGCTCAAAACAATTCAAATTAATCTTTTGTTTCTCTGTTCTCTCAGAATTTAGGTGACCACAATCCAGATTTCCAAGACATAGCTCCAAGAAAACATTCAAATAAATGTTCCCTAAAATACAATGAAAACACATTAATGCATACAGAAACAATCGGGAATATGTAGTGAATTTGCTAATCAAAGAAATTTGACAAATCTACCACTATCTGTTACATCCGGGAATATCATTACATCCTGATTTTCAGAGTTGCTACGCACCTGCCCCTCACATTGAACTCATAAAGTATGAACTAAAGGGAGAATTGAAGAAATGAAAATGACCTGTTGTTATGAAGATATGATTTACAGCTCCCAGAGGCCCCAGTAAGAATCAGGGGTCAGGAACCCCCAGCACACATGCCAAAGTCAGCATGCCGACTCATTCTTAGAGCATCTGGTCTCCCAGCCCCATGGCACCACTCTCTCCAAGCAAGTTCCACCAGCAGCCACTCTGCTGCTTCCAGTCTGCCCCAGCTCACCCACATGCCTGGGAGCTGGGGCTGTGCATGGCCTTTTTAAATCTCCCATCTTCGGTGGGAAATTTAAAATGCTGCTCCAGCATGGCAGCTGTGCATTGGCGGGGGGGTGTGCGCTGAGGTGCTGGCTGGCATTGAGGAACCAACAGTGTGGTGAAGGGGGCCACAGAGGCTTGTGGGTGGAGGGGAGTTGCGGGGGGGGGCTGTGGTGGAGCCAGAGCCTGGTGGCCAGCGGGGCCGGTGGTGGCAGCAGTTCAGGAATGGGGACTGGCAGCTGGGGGGGGGGGGGAAAGAGAATTAGCAAATTCCCTGCCCCACTGCTCCCAACACTCTCCTATCACCCCTGTCCTGCCCCGTCCTGCTCCCTTGATATCCCATCTCTATTCTGCCTTGCCACCCCCGCCCCCGGCCCCCCCCCCCCACTCCTCCCTGCTATTGTTCCCCACTCTCCCCCACTTCCCCACTTCCCCACCACTCAGCACTCACTCATCACCAGCACTGGGAGAAAGTCAGGCAGCAGAGTTAGGCATGGCCCTTGGAAAAGGTTGCCAACCCTGCTCTAAAGTTTACACTGGGAATTTGCAGGGTTTATTCACTCTCGACTCTTTGTATCTTGGGCCCTGATTCAGAAGGCTCTTAAACACATGAGTAATCATGACCTTCTTCTGCTAAACTCCCACAAATGCTTCACTGAATCAAGGCCTTGGTGTTGCTGTGAAGCAAAGGCATGTTTTATTTTGCACTTGGGCTACTCATCTCTTTTACAGGGAACAGGCTTGTGCTCCGATTTTATCCTCTAAATTCTTCTTATTAAATAATTTTCAAACTTAATGCCTAAGGTTAAGCCTCAAAATCCTTACATAGGAATATAATTAAAAGAGGCCCAATTTTGATAGCTCCCGAGCATCTCCAAGCCTCTTCTCGGTGTAATATATTACTCTGTAAATGCATTAAACAGGTTTTGCACCTTCATCTGGAACATCCAGATGCAACTTTCACAAACCAATGGCTGCTTCTGATTTAGCCCTTCTGGTAGGTTATTAAGATCCAATCTAATGAGGTTCATTTTTAGAAGGCTAAAGTCTTGTTCTGTTTTTCACCAGCTTACCTGAATTGTACACTATCTCCTTTTTATCAAATACTGCTGAAGTTCATATTCCAAAGGGGTAGCCGTGTTAGTCTATTGTAGAAAGATAACAGAGTCCTGTGGCATGTATTTATAGCCATGACTAACAACCCTTATGCACATTCTTGCTGTGATTTATTGTGCAATTGTCTTGCATCCCTAAGTCCTGAAATGTAAAACAAATACACAAAGTAAAGCAAGATACAGGATATTTATTTATAAAAATGAAGAGGGAAAGGTAATGATTCCTTCAAATAGCCAGTTCCATGCATAAATATTTCAATATATGCAAATTAATCATGCTGTTTATTAAGGTCCGGTGAATTCTCTGTATCTTAAAGTCCTTAAATCATGATTTAAGGAGGTAAATAACTCAGTCATAGGTTGGTGGCCTATTGCTAGAGTGGGTGGGTGAGGTCTTGAGGCCTGCATTTTGCAGGAGGTCAGACTAGATGATCGTACTGGTCCCTTCTGACCTTAAAGTCTATGAGGTCTGATAAGATTTAAAATAAAAAAAAAAAAATCACAGTCCTGATGGGTTTCTCCTGAGATTTACAAAACTATTTTAATGCAGAATAGATAAAAATAATGTTTTGTAATCAATGTATCACTCACTGTTTCAATAATTCACAGCCCAACCCAAAAGCAGTAGGACAGCTCAAAACACAAAATTACCTTCCTGCTTGATCTTTAGACTCAACATGGCCTCTCCTGGAGTCTCATCCATCACCCACTGATCTCCATAGCCATATTTGTATAAAATCTCCGCTTCAGTATCCTCTAATCTCGTAACAATGCATGTACTAGGATGGACACTGTAACCAAGGTATAATATAGTAGAAACAGACTTCAAACTCAATTACTGAAATATCTTGTCCTGAAACATCAGGGTAATCAAAGATTACGAAAATAAATAAGGAGTCCTGTGGCACTTACAAAGATTAACACATTTATTAAAGCATAAACATGTGCTTAAATAAACTTATTAGTCTTTATAAATGCCACAGGATGTCTAATTTGTGTGGCTGAAATAGATTAACATGGCTACCCCTTTGGAAGCTGTCACCATGCAAAGATTACCAGTGGTCCAGGAAGATGACCTTTTCCAAACTCTTCCTTGACTATCCCTGTTCAGTTCTGTTGCATCAGTAACACTTGGGGAGAGAGAAGGCAACTAAAATAGGCAGGTTCCAAGCCTCTTAAGTTTTTATTGGAAAAAAACATTCCAACTAGAAAACAGCAGGCAGCCAGTGCAGACCACAAAGCTCTGGTGTCATATATTCCTGATAAACTCTACTTAGTCAGTGATTACTAACTTCAGTCTTCAGGTTGATTTAAATCGCAACCCAATGTAGTTTGATATCAAAGTTGAGAGGCTTGGATTGTTGTAGAGTGATTTGTATCCAAAAGATATGATTACAGCTCACAGGCCAAACATAGATGAAAGAAAACCACCCTGGTCATTGCTTGGTCTACTGGGTTGTCCAACCCTGGCCAAGGGCCAGAATGTGGCCCACCAAAGACTGCTACCCGACCCACCAGGTACAGCAGCAGCCCTTCCCCTCAACACACATAACTGGAGCTGAGGAGCAGCCCCTTCCCCCCAGCCCTCTGCCAGCTGGGAGCAGCCCCTGCACTCCACTCTAGCCTTGTGCACCACCCTGAGCTGCACCAGCCAGGACTCAGGAGCAGAGGTGGATGTGGGAGATCAGCCACTTCTGGCTGGGAGAGGATGCTGCTTCACGCTGTGCAGCCTGTGCAACTCACTTCCCCTTGGAAGGCTAACCCTCCCCCCACCACCCAAAACCCTCCTCCCCCTCACATGCAGCCAAGCCTGGCAGAAACACAAGCCAATCAAGCACTCCCAGAGCCCACACACTGCAGCAGCCCCAGTCAACTGGGATGCTGCTCTGGCTGGAAGAAGCAGCCTCCCATCTCTATACAGGCTAGCTGCTGGGGCAGAAGCCATGTAAAGTAGGGCTCTCAGTTCTGTCCTCCCTTCCACTTCCCCCCACACCTTCCTCATTTCCAGACCAGTTCCAGTTTCCAGACCATTGCGGCAGCCAGCCCAGCCCAGGGCAGGAAGGGAAAGCCACTTCCCCCAGCCAAGGCCCCCGCAGGCAGGAGGGACCAGGGTTGGAAGTGGATCCTTGTCCACTTGCCCAGCTGCCAGGGGGAGTAGCCAAATGGGTCGTGTGGCACAATGGGAGAAGGACGGAGTCATCCCCTACCCCCATAAGTGGGGCAGTGAGTGGGGAGAGCCCAGTGGCCAAGGGCAAGGGAGAGACACAGGAATCACATGACCAGTTAATGTCCTCCCCTCCGCCCTTCCTCCAAAACTCCCCGTCCCACCAGCACCCACCAACAAAAATAGAAGTTGCCACCTGTATGCCTCATTCCCTGTAGCTCCGTGCCAGCCAACCAGGTGCAGCAGCAGCACCCCCACTTTCCAAACTTGCTCACTGGCCCCCTGAATGAGAAAAAAAGTTGTAATGTGGCCCCTCACACTAAAAAGTTGGACATCCCTTGTCTAACAACAGCTTGGGAACTAACAATACCTAGATTATGAACCCTAGTAGCAAATTACATGCACAAATCCTCAACTAATGGGACAAATATAGTAATTTAATATCTTTTAATTGCTTCCTCTAATCCTGCTTAGTACTGGTCCCATCTTATCCTCAATAACATGCAGTCAAGCAGCTCTCATCCATGCCCCAGTCTATCAGACAGATACTAGGCAAGACATGCAACAGCCAGGGCAGTCCCTGGGGGGGTGCGAATGGGGCGATCGCCCCAGGCCCCGCGGTTAGGTGGGCCCTGCGCTGTTCCGCTCCCAGCGGGGCAGTGCGGGGCCCGCACCATGGCCCCCCCACAGCCACGCTTCCCGAAGGCAGTGGGGCAGGCCAGGAGCACTTCCCCTGGCCCCTGGGTCAGCCCTGTTCCATGCCCTCAGGGCGGAGCAGGCAGGCCCAGGAGTGGGGCAGGGGCGGGGTCCCGGCTGCGGCTGGGGCCGCGGCAGCCTCGCCTGGGGCTGGCTCCCCGCCCTGCCCCCCAGGGCTGGGGCCACGGCCTCAGCTCCCTGCTCCTCCTGGAGCCGGGGCTGGGGTCTCGGCTGCCTGGGTGTGCAGTGTCGGCTCCCCACCGTCTGGCAGGCAGCCTCGGTTTCCGGGGCTGGTTTCCCCAGTGACCGGAGTCCCTAGGGGCAGAGCGGGCTGGCCCACTGCACTCCCCACCAGCATGGGTGGGCGGGGCCCCGCCTAGGGTGATTGGCCCTGGGCCCCGCTCCCCCCAAGAGTTGGCCCTGGCAACAGCACTGGCTCAGTCAGTGAGCCAGATATAGATCTTAGCACTATCTGCACACTGAAGACACTATAGGCCCAGGTTTTCAAAAGTATTTGAGGATCCTATCTTCCACTGAAATCTATGGCTATGTCTACACTGGCAAGTTAGTTGGAATTAAGGAGGCTTAATTCGAGCTAACTAAAGCCATGGCTACACTAGGCTTTCATTAGTTCGAATTAAGGGCTTCCTTAATTCGAACTAATAACTTTGAATAGGCTATTCGAACTAAGGGTTAATTCGAACTAGTTAGTTCGAATTAACCAATGCGGCCATGTTAGTTTGAACTAATTGCTTGGTTTGAACTAACCGGCCATTGAAATGAATGGAGATTGCTAATTCGAACTAAGCAAGTGCCATGAATGGCACTTGCTTAGTTCGAACTAATTTTTTCTAGCTCGAATTAAGTTAATTCGAACTAACTAAAATTAGTTTGAATTAGTTAGTTCGAACTAACTAATTCAAACTAATTTTATTAAGTGTAGACATAGCCTATGAGACTTAGGAGACTAAATATCTTTGAGGATCTGGGCCTACAGCCTATGCCTTCTCATTTACCTCACTAATACAGCCTTACATATAGATTGCATAAGAGGTCAGACAAAGGCCCATGTGATGGAACCGATGGGGCAAAAGATCAGTTGCCTGTAGCCACCCCTTGGAATCTCTTTGACTGTAAAGGATACTTACTAAAGGACATCAGTAACAGGGTGGCCTGTGCCTTTAACGGACAGAGGTCTGGGATCTCCCAGTCCCATTCTGTAATCAGATGTAGTTGAGGAGGGGGCTTGGTGTTTAGAACTGTTGGATGAGGGGAGAGAGAGAATGACTGCTTGCAGTGAGAAGCTGGCAGAGGACACAGGCTCCTGCTCTAGTCCCTGAAGAAGAGAGATGCCAGCTGGGAAACCTTGGGAGCCATGGTTCTGCAGAATGCCTCCTCTGGAAGTTTTGTTTTCAGTTTTTTGGTGTTAGGACAATAAATAGGGCCTGGAGGCAAGGGCTTAAGATTGATTTAGATGTGGCTGATAATAACCCTGGTTGATAAGGAAGGTGCCAGTTTACTAGCATTGACAGCAGTGCTCCTCATTGGCTATATCGCATGCACATGATGAAGTTCTGCTGACATAACTATGCTGCTGAGGAGTGTGAAAATATCACATGCCTCTTAGCCCACATAGTCAAACCCCTGGGTGTGGATACGACAGAAGAGTGCTTCTTTTGGCTTAGGTAATGTTGTTCAGGAAGATGGGTTAGGTACACTGGCAGAACTCTGGTTGTCTTACTTTGCATCACTACTTGGGCTTTTCTGGCAAGCACTCTGTAGCGTAGACAAGCCCTTAGATACTGCAGGTACGCAGATAGTACCCTTGTCATACATTATAGTGCCATGGTGATAAAGGTTTTGCCATCAAGGTTTGACTCGCCTGCTGTCTACCTACGAATCTATCTCTTCTAGGAATTCTTCTACCATTCCAACCCCTTCAGCAGCTTCAAAGAGCCATTGTTGCCAAGATCACCGAGTCAGGCTTGCAGATAGCTCTTCCACCTCCTTAATTGTCCTTGCCCACACTTCATTGACAAAAAGGGAGAAGGGGTACTTTTGGAGGGATTTGGTTGTGGTGTGGTTTTTCACTAGGGCAGAGCATTGTCAGTGCGTGGGACAATGTGGCAGAAGGCCCAGAGATACCTGTGAGATAAAGGGAAGAAGAGGATCTTAAGGCTGGTTTCTCTGGAGGAAGAGGAAAAAAAGTATATATGAAAGGGTAACAGGTCAAAGTTGCATGATGAAGAGCCTCAGAAGAAAGGCAGACAGCTGATATGGGGGTGGACTGGTGAGTTGACTGATGCTTTCATCTTTCTGATCTGTTGTCTGAATAGGCAAATTCCCCTCCCATTTACTGAAGGAAGAACTTTGCCACTAGGAAGGCATGTGCAACTGGTCATTTTGAAACTTTAGTAGTATTGATAGGCTACTGTGTATGGTCACTTTGTAGGTTCCTAAAACTAAAAGCAAAGGGGCCAGTTCTGCAGCTCATCCCACCATGATGCTCAGTGGGAGATCTATGCTAGAGGCCGCCATAGGATTGGGCTGTAAATATTAATAATTATAATTAAATATCAAATAAAGGTAAACAAATCCAAATACCCCTCTAGTTTTAATCAATTAATAATAAATAATTGAATCTGAGCTGTAACCCCAGATTTGAAACCTTTTAGAGACTCCAATCCTAGATCCATTTTTGATGACTGGGATTATTCCAGTGGACTGAGCCAAAACTTTGGGGTGGGGTTGAAATCCTGACCTGAATTTTGCTGCATATGCCCATCTCAAAACATAGCATTAAAATCTGAGAGTCAAATTTTGATCCTCTTTACACCCATAACATTGATGGGACTGAACAGGTGTAATGTACAAGAGTGGTTTCCAAAGGACCTTTCTTCAAGTTCCTCCACCAAATTGGAAGGGGAGTTCAGGTAATTCCCTGCATATGATAGAATTCTGTCCTTCTCTGGGTACTGCTAAAGCATCTTCCCCAGAGAGGACTTGTCTCTGTGGTTCAAATACCTCTGAAGAGAAAACATTTGCCTTTGGAATACATGAAATATCTTCCAGAATATCCCCAAGCCATATACATTGTCTTGACACACGTCCCTTTCAAATTACAAATTACATAGCTTGAACACCAAGTCTAAACATTTCCATGGAGTGACCTGTAATATGTTTGTTTACCTTGGTTATGGTTATGAGAAAGGGGTTTTGTTTAAATAGGAAACCAAATAAATTCCCCAGTCCCTCATTTTTCCTGTCTAAGAGTACCTGTAAACCAATTACGTTGACTAAAGGGGAAAAAATGGGAGCCCCTTGTTAAAATATTGTCAATACATGGCTACAATTGAGAACAGAATCTGGCACACAAGATTCAGCAAAGTCTGTGGTGAAGGTATTGGTAAACAACAAATGAAATGACAGGTTGGCATGAATATAATCAAGCCTTCATCTCAGTAAAAACTGAAACAATACACACAGGTCCAAAATTACTGGAAATCTGTAAAAGAAGCATGTGGATTTTTTCCTCTGTTCACTCTAATACTAATTGTTTAGAACAGAAAACTTCCTTGGAAAAGGAAATCAAGATTATTTCATCATCCCTACTAGTACTGCAATAACAGGAAACAAAATTCTTATATACAGAGCTCACCAGATAAGAGCTGAATTGCAGTATATTTTTTTTATAGCTAATGGCAAATGCTACCAAAAAAAGAAATTAAATTGCTTGCCTTTCTAACAGACAGTATGCTCACTGCCTGAGCAGTGCCCTGTTTACACTTTGCAGAGGTAAAGAGAGATTAGGAGAAAGGTGGCATTTGGCCATCTTTATGCTCCAGCAAGATTTAAATCAGCCTCAGGGCTGTTCCAAGTTATACCACGTATGGTCAGCAACTGCAGCAGCCAAAGATCTGGCCTAGCGCCCTCTACAACACCAGCATGTTCTTTACTATGATGAGAAGGGATGGGTGACTTTGAGCTGGCTATGCCAGCTTTGCATCATTCAAGAATTTCCCTGCGTGGTGGATCCTTCATGACAGCAATCCAGATGAACAATGGAGGAAGACCTTAGTGAAGTAAATATGAAATGGAGTAATCCATATAACGTAACCTCTATGGCTATGTCTACACTTGAAAAGTTAAGTCGATTTTATGAAGTCGACTTTAAGTCGATTTAAAGTGAACCTTATTAAGTCGACATAAAAGTCGACTTAACTTTTCAAGTGTAGACGTGGCCCCTTTTGGGCCTTTTTAAATTGACTTAATGTTTTAAGTCGACTTAAAAAGGTCCAGCTAGGCACTACTCTGCGTCTCCACTGGCTTAAGTCGACTTAATAACGTCGACTTAAGCACTAGTTCGAATTAAAACAAGATGTTATTAATTCGAACTAACTTTTCCTTAATTCGACTTAAGGAGCAACTTAAGTCGAATTAAGGAAAGCCCAGTGTAGACGCGGAATAAATTAAGTCGACTTAATTTCTAAGTGTAGACGCACCTTGTGTTACTTGTTTTGGGAATAAATTCAGTTTGTGTTACACTCTTCCACATTTTCTTTTTTTTAAAATGCTGTAGCATTTGTATTAGGAACACATAACTGCAATGTTACACTTGTCAAGGACAAGGCAGAGGTTTCCACATCTGAGGATAATGGTAAACACATCTGCTAGATAATTCTGCTAAATTTATCAATGAAACAATGAACAAAACTGACTTTAAATTGTTAGGTTTCAGACCCAACAACCCATTAAAAAGAATCTCAGAGCTACTGTTTCAGGCTGTCTGCTGACTCAGGAAGACAATAATCCTTTGGTTTGTATTTGTTCTTGTTTGTGAAGACAACCATGAAAATATTAGAACTAAGAAAAGGAAAACTTAGGTCCTGTAGCACATTTCTGTGGTAAGACGAGGATTTCTTGTACAATTCAGTTGTCATAGAATACACAAAGACTTGATCACACTTGACAATTTTCCCTTAAAGTTTTTTGTGTTGTTGATTTTCTTTTATTTCACTTTAGCTTTTAGGTTATTAGTTACAGGTCTCATCTGGATTCATGTTCACAGAATCTAGAATTATATCCATGGGCTTCTCTAAATTTTTTTTGTAAAATATTATATGGGTGCACTTTAAATTACTTTCAGTAATCTCACCAATGTGCCCTGAAACAACCCAACCATCATAACCATAAATCATTCTTGGTTAGCATTAAACTCTATCATACTCCTGCATATTTTAAAAATGAAAGATGTGACTTTGTTACTATTCACTTGTTCTGTAACACATCATATGCTCTTATGATGCCACGTAAATAATAATAATAATAATAATGGAGGTAAAGGTTTTATTTAGGATTCACAGGTGTAGAGAGTTGAACCTATGCATCTTCTCTTGTACCTTCTAGCAAATGTGCCTCACAACTGCAACACTGTAACTGATTGTTTGCTATTTGATCTATATGTTAGAAAAGTGGTTTTCAAACTTTTTAGGTTGCATACCCCTTTCCAAATAATGTAGTCTTATTGTGTACCCTCACCTGAGATAGGATCTATGATTAGAATGCTGTGACTGATTAAATAAAGTGCATTGACATTACAGGATTTTTCTCCCATACCCCCTGACGAGAACTCATGTACTGCAGAGGAACACATACCACAGTTTGAAAACCACTCTGCTCAAGCAACATTAAGACACAAATAGGGGTCATTGTATAAATACATATGACAACATAATTGTTGCCATAAAGAGTTTACAATTTAGAAATAGTGTGCTTATAGTACGTATTTCTCACCAAAAGGCACAGTTTACCAGACTATGGTGTTTGTTTGTTCTAAGGATGTAATTAGAACTGGATAGCCTTATTTAAATCATTTCCACGTGATACTGCACCCCTTCATGCTATGTCATACACTCCCCTGCATTTAATTTCCTCCCACTCTGTAACTTTCCTATCTTCAAAGCGTCTGACGAAGTGGGATTTTCTCCCACGAAAGCTCATGCGATTAATAAATCTGTTAGTCTTTAAAAGTGCCGCAAGACTCTGTTGTCTAAGCAAAAGAGCAAGTTTTCGTGGAAAACTCCGACTGAATTTAATGAGGCCAGGATTTCCCGCTGTATGTGTTGTGTGATGACTTAAAAGAAAAACACACACTGTAAATATGTCTGGATTTACTGTTTTTCCCCTCCTCATTGCTGACTGATGTTTCTTCAGATAAATTTCCCTGATGAATACCATCCCAGTTTCCTCTCCACCTTTCCTCTCTATCATGGTGTCTCCCACCTGGGAACATATCTTAATTGGCTTTGATTTCATATGTATAGGTTAAAATGTACCATACACTAAATAAACCATGGGAAACACCCCATTTAGAGATAAAGTAGTAGACAGCAGCCAATAATTAATTAATATTAATAATTATTAGCGTAGTAAATCTGTGACACTTGGGACTTCACACTGTGCTAATAACACACCCATTAGAACGTCAACTACAATGTGATAGCTCTCAAAACCGCCTTTTGCAGAATCATAGGTCTCTCGCTACTGCCTAAGCTGATGGTGTCTCTCTAATAGACATTAGCAGAATGTGATCTGAGGCACAGCTGAGCAGTTCTAATTCCATCCTGTAGAGGGAAGTTGAGCATACCTACTAGCCAGTTTTATTGTTTCTTTTTATTTCCTGGCGAAACACCTTTATAAGTAAATAAATGTGAGACATAATTGGGCTAGCAATAGTTTTGTAAGAGGAAGAAAAGCTTAAAACTTTGGCTGCTGAGACTGCCACGTTTGTATGTGTTTGGACAGTGACCTCCGGCCTGGTAGAAGCAAATCGAAGCACAAAGATTTAAAAATGTTATGTTTACAGAAAGAAATTGACATTAATTAGCCAGTGAGTATGTAGCGATTTGCATAATATCCAGTTTCTAAAAATTCACTGTATGCTACTCAGCATAACAACCCTTGATCCCAGTCAGGATCTGTGGGTGCTAGTATAATATCATAGAATCCTAGACAATTAAGGGTGAAAGGGATTTCAGGAAGTCATTTAGTCCAACCCCCTTCTCAAAGCAAGATCAACCCCAATTAAATCATCCCACTCAGGGCTTTGTCAAGATGCACCCTAAAAACCCCTAAAGATTGAGATTCTACCACCTCTCTAAATAACCCACCTTCATAGTGAAAAAGTATTTCCTAGTATCCAACCTAGACTTCCTCCATTGCAACTTGAGACCATTGGTCCTAGTTCTGTCATTTATTACCACTAGTGGCTAAGTCTACACTTACCAAAGTTAGTTCGAATTAGTTAATTCGAACTAACTAATTCAAACTAATTTTAGTTAGTTTGAATTAACTTAATTCAAACTAGCATGGTCCCACTGGAATTTTAGCTTGAACTTATCAAGTGCCATGCATGGCACTTGCTTAGCTCGAATTAGTCAGTTGCATTGAGCTCAATGTGCCGGTTAATTCGAACTAAGCGCTTAGTTCGAACTAACATGGCCACATTCGGTTAATTCGAACTAACTAGTTCGAATTAACCCTTACTTCGAAAAGTATAATCGAATTTATTAGTTTGAATTAAGGAAGCCCTTAATTCGAACTAATGAAAGCCTAGTGTAGCCAAGGCTTGAGTTAAGCTTTCTTAATTCAAACTAACTTGCCAGTGTAGACATAGCTACTGAAAGCAGCATCCTCCCTGGAACCCCCTTTCAGGTAGTTAAAGGCTGCTATCAAATGCAGACTGCTTTCTTCTCTTCCTCAGACTAAAAAGAGTAGGTTCCTCTGCCTCTTCTCGTAAGTCATGTGCTCCGGCTCCCTAATCATTTTTGTAACCTTCCTCTGGATTCTCACTAATTTGTCCATATCCTTTCTGTAGTGCGAGATTCAAAACTGGACCCAGTACTCCAAATGTGGCCTCAGCAGTGCTGAATGGAGGGGAATAATCAATTCTTTCAATCTGTTGGTAATGCTCCCACAAATGCAGCCCAATATGTCATTAGCCTTCTTGGCAATAAGGGCACACTCTGGACTTATATCCAGCTTCTTCTCCACTGTGACCCCAGGTCCTCTTCTGCAGAACTGCTGCCTAGCCAGCTTGTCCTCAGTCTGTAGCACTGCATGGGATTCATCCAAGTGCAGGACTCTGCACTTGACCTTGTTGAACCTCAGATATTTTTAGGGCCAATTTGTCTAGGTCACTCTGTATCCTATCCCTCTCATCCAGCAGATCTACCACTCCTTGCCATCCCAGTTTAGTATCTCCAAACTTGCTGAGGGCGAAATCCATGTCATCCTCCAGATCATTAATGAAGATGTTCAACAAAACTGGCCCTAACACTGATCCCTAGGGCACTCTGCCTGTTACCGGCTGCCAACTAGACTAGCTGATTACCCTACTATCGCAGTACAAATCGGGAAGCCTCCCTGCACCCTCTTCCTTGCACTTCCTCCTGATGGCCCACTTTCCCCTTACCTCTGGGCTTAGGTCCCCTTCCCCCAGCAAACCTAGTTTTAAGCCCTCCCTCCTAGGTTAGCCAGTCTGCCTGCAAAGATGCCCTTCACACTCCTTGTTAGGTGGATCCCATTTCTTCCTAGCAATCCTTCTTCCTGGAACAACATCCCATGGTTGAATAATCCAAAACCCTCTCTTTGACACCACCTGTATAGCCACACATTTATTTTCACAATTTGATGGTCCCAACCTGGGCCCATTTATACCTATTTACCACTAACATAAATAACTATATAACATCCCTGCTGGTGAGCACTGTCTTTGAATGATGCCTTCATTGATTCCTGTGGAACCTCCTTACCTGCAGTGGGTTTGCACAGATAGAACTGGTTGGAACTTAGTGAGCAATTCTGTAGATGATGCAGAAGATGGAACAAAACCACCACCAGAGGATATAATGGAGAAAAATATTAGCCAAAATGTCCAGGAGTAGATAAGGCTGTAGAGCGCACACTCCCAGGAACAAGCAGTATAGTCAAAGCAATACTTTATGAACACAACATCAGAAGCTTTTGTAATGTACTGCAGAGAGTTGAAATGTGAGAGCAAATTCTGTGAATAATGTGAAGCATCCTGAAAGAATTTTCTTCAGACCACTGACAAGAAAGCTACAGACAGACTCTGCATGCATCTATAATTGTGTAATGCATGCCTTTGAGGGGTGGTACAACACGCTTTAATGATGATGGTACATGTGAACAGCACTGTGTGAAACCCAGTGGCTCAGTTCACAGGAGGTGGACTTGAACCCTGCCTTTAGGATTGAGTCATAAACCACAAATGTGTTTCTAACATATTTCACAGCCTGCTGTTCTTTTTCATCACAGCAAAGCCCACTGTATTGCTGCAAACCTACCTGCCTATTCACCATGACTCTGGTGCCTGGTGGAGTCATTTTAATCAGTATAACATGGGTGTAAAAACACTACCAGATCAGAATGGTTGTTCTTTATGAAGCCTTTCCACTAGTGACTAGTTTAAAGATTTGGGACAATAGTGAACCTGACTCATACTGTCTGTGAGTAGAGGTTGAGGAGAGGCAAATAGAGGTATTATCAAAAGTAAGCTCTTAGGAGCCGTCGCCAAGTCTTTGTCGTATGATTGTCCAGTACCTAACACAACAGAGCTCTGGCCCCTAGGTGCTACCACAAAACAAGTAAGTAGTAGTAACAGGATCCCAATTTACACACTTAAAATAGGTTAAATTACTTAAAAGAACAGATTAAAAGAGTTAAAGAACAGATTTCAATATAGTCTTCTGTTTCTAAATACTCATTGATTTCCAAAACATACCTATATTTCATGCCTTTCCACTATGTGGTACACAACTATGGGAAAAAGAAGGCTCATTTTATCTAGTTGCATACTTATAGGCCCTTTGATAACTGTGTTCCTTGTGCCTTTTTAATTTCTCCTTCCTCTTCAATCCCCCAGGAACCAGACCCAATTAAGCATTTCAGGGTAGTGCTTGAACCTGAAATAATAGAGTTTCTCACCTGTATTCAAATACAGTGCTGTCCTGACCGATTAGAAACTGCTTTACACTTAGGCAGGCTGTTAACAAAATGAGTAAGTCTCATTTGACATGAGCTAAATTAGTATTTTCATTCAAAACTTGAAGCAGTGCCGAGAAACAACAACTGAAGACATCCCGTGTATTTAACCAGGAGTGGTGAAAAGCACTGCTTGAATAAAGAAGTATGGCAAAAAAATATTGTTATTAAGAAACCCAATGACCCATGAAAATGAAATGAGACATATTTATTTTCTACCAAGCAGGTGAAAGAATGATACTCTTGGGCTTCAGAATATAACTATATATGCATAAAACACTACCCGCATATCTCCCCCCACGTACATACTTCCTATCATTGCCAAAGAGATAATCGCATGTAGATAAGGAAAAATACTCTGTAAACTCTGAATAGCGCTTTGTTTCAGGATATCAGCTTGAATTTTCTATAGCAAAGAAGGGGCCTAGTAACTTATTTTTAATTAAAGACCATTAATCTTGTTACCCTACAGATATGCCAAAACAAACAAATGCATTTTTTCATTTCCAAAGGAAAAGTGTGTAACATAAGAATGATGTGGTAGCTATGCAGACATTCCCAGCAGTATAAAAGTGACAGAATTACCCTGTTCATTTCAGACTCTAATTAGCAAGTCAATGGAAGGAAAGAAGTTCAATACCATAGTAGTTCTGAATAGGAAGTATTTGGAATTATCTTTCCTGCCCCTAAAATATTGTGAAGCAATAATAGTTCTTTGCTTTAGGTGGAATGAATATTCAGAGTGTTCACTCTGTGAACTACAATATTGACTCAGGGCCCGACTTTGATAAAGTAAGCTTGCCTTTTTCCCAAGGGTAGCTGATTTCAGGGCCACCTTGCCAGTGTATGGCCCCCATTATTCTGGTATCTGAGCACTTCACAGTCTTTAATGTGTTTATCCTCACAACCTCCTTGTGGGATAAGAGAGTAGTAGTATCCATATTTTACAAGTGGCAAACTAAGGCCCAGAGAGACTAAGGGGTATGTCAACACTGCAATAAAATAAAATAAATAAAAGACACCTGAGGCAGGGCCCAGGTCTACAGACACGGATTTATGGGGCACCTGTTATGGCACTATAAATAACTGTATAGACATTCCTGCTCGGTGTCTGAAGCCCAGGGGTAGGGAACATCTACATAGCTATTTTTAGCACTGTAACTCAAGCCTATAGACCTGGGATCTGAGATTTGCTGGCATGAGATTGGTTTAGTGGGTTGTAGAGTTTTGTTTGTTTGCTTTTTGCAGTGTAAACGTACTCTTAATGACATACCACAGGTCACAAAGGAAGTCTGTGGTAAGGCGGGGAACTGAAGCTAGGTCTCAAACTAGTGCCCTTTACCACAGATCTATCCTACCTTCTCCCACTCCACCCTTTTTTCTCTCCTACAGGTCATCTTCTCATTGCTGATAAAAAGAGGCCACCAGTGCAGCTGGTGATGTTTCCAATTACTGCTGGGTACAGTGGAAAGTAGCTGGAGGCAACCTGTTGCTTGGCTTCTGGTCCTACAGTTTTGAACCGTTCTTACAGGGGCAATGCATAGACTCCACATCTACTAACACACATTTCACTCATGCACCCTGTCCATTCTGCCCACAGAAAGGGGGCACAGCCATAGCATTAGAACTGACTAAATTTTTTCAAATTTTGAGGAAGGAGATAGGGATAGGTTTCCACAAAATGGACATACATTTCCCCTCTCCATCCCCCCATTCCCATTAGTGAAAATGTTTTGAATGTCAGTAAAATTTCAAATTTAGAAAAAAACAAAAAGGGTAGGGGGACAAAATCTGAAATATTGTGACTGAAAACCAAAACATTTCAGTACAGAAATACTGCTACTTTGTTTTGTGCACACTCCCATTTTCCTCTATAACCTGAATCCCGTCAGACTATATTTCTATGGTGCACCATCGCCTCCCTTCTTCTGTTGGGCTCCAGGAAATGGGCGGATGCAATCTGGCCCACTGCTTAAAGGCCCCTCTCTCACTGTAAGGGGAGGACTCAGTGAGCCCAGGACTCAACTGATTGCGGGGGACAACTAATGACAAAACAGAAACAGGTGTGGGTGTCAATGGGTCAAATACAAGACGCATGAAGGGAACTCCGAGCAGAGAATCCCAAACAGTACCCACTGCGTCTCAAAGGTGTTTAGGGAGTCAGTAGCCTCTCTTCTTGGAACGGAGGAAGTGTATCATAAAAGATGAAGCCTGTTCGGCTCATAGAAGACAATGGAGCACAAAATGTTCAAACTCTAACTCCCATAAGGCACCATGGCTTCATTTCTAAACCAAAGTATTTCTGATTTTTTTCCAAAAAATCACACAAACAAAATGTGGTTTTCAGATGTTCTGTTTTTCAACCAAAAATTTAAATTTTCCACAGAAAGCAGCAGCTTTTGAAATTTGTTTTCTTGAAAACCCAATTTTCCACCAAAACAGTTTTAACTGAACATTTTCAACCGGCCTTAGTCAAAAGGAAACATCCTGTTGCAATACGTCAAGCTCAAGGGCAGGCTGATATCAGTGGCTATGTCTACACTGGCAAGTTAGTTCGAATTAAGGAGGCTTAATTCGAACTAACTAAAGCCATGGCTACACTAGGCTTTAGTTCGAATTAAGGGCTTCCTTAATTTGAACTAATACGTTCGAATAGGGTATTCGAACTAAGGGGTTAATTCGAACTAACTAGTTCGAATTAACCAATGTGGCCATGTTAATTCGAACTAATTTCTTAGTTCAAACTAACCGGCATTGAAATGAATGGGGATCGCTAATTCGAACTTAGCAAGTGCTTGCTTAGTTCAAACTAACATTCCAGTGTGGCTATGCTAGTTCGAATTAAGCTAATTTGAACTAACTAAAATTAGTTCGAATTGGTTAGTTCAAACTGACTAATTCGAACTAATTTTAGTAAGTGTAGACATAGCCAATGAGAGGCTTTTGTCTGCTTAAAGATGGTAGGATCAGGCCTTCGGTGTGCAGATACAAGGAGCCCAGTTGTCAGTTGTACGTATGCAATTGATGGGACATTCGTGCCCCAGGTGTTCGGATTATTGGGATAAGGTTTCAGACAAGCATCCAAAAGTTTAGATCTTTATCTAAATCAAACCTCTAAACCTTTCAAGGATTACCCATCTCTGATGTTAATCCTGTTGTGATCTCAACACCTGTACAGACGCTAACAAGAAATGGCATTCTCTCACCCTATAATTTGTCTGTGACTGTTAAAAGAGTCCATGTCAGATCTGAACATGACTCTCTGGGCATGCTCATTTTAGATGACATGTTGGCAAGATAATTTCTACTGGTCTTCAGTAGGAACATACATTACTGGAAGAAATGTGAAATTTTGCTCTGTAAACCACAGAAGAGATGTGGCCTGAGTGCTTGTATAGTGAATCAGAAGCAGGAAGCAAAAGCCATACAATTATATAAACATTTAAAAGATTCTGGTTTTTCCTCTGGGGAGTTTTCTTTGGGAGCATACTTTGCTGCCCTGTCTTGCAGCTATCGTGAAGAAGAAAAAATGCACTGTAGCTTGATCTGATCAACCCTCAAAATATTGTTCCATAGATACTTAGCATATTTAATCTATGGCACAAGAATTCTCTTGTGGCCAAATATATATTCAGAAGGGCAAGAAAGTATTAAAGTATTTTCATTTTCTAAAAGAATGTAACATGCCGAATTATGCACATTAGGTAACATTTAGCCTATTATTTTCAAAAGTAATGTAAGCAATTAGAAGCCTAAATTTCCACTGACTTTCAATCAGACTGAGGCTCCTACGTGAATCAGGGACATTTGAAAATTCTCCAGCATGTTTAACAAACATGTGCTTTTTCTTTTGTTTAATGTTTACCATGCAATAAATTTCTTTAATGTTTATTATACAGTATTATTAAGAAAAGAAGGGAAAAGGACTGAGAAGGAGAGAGAGGAATATACCTGATACTTTGTAGTTATGTACACCATTTTACCAAGGATCTCCAACTGCTTACCAAATGTCAACTGAGTAAGCCAAACGACATCCTTTCCTTACAGAAATGTAAGAGAAATTACCCCGAAAACAGAATTGTATACAGAATGACATTTTTCCCATAGACTTTTGGAAAAATCCTTTAGCATTCTACAGTAGGGATATAATACTTCATTAATTAATTATATAGGATGGTAGACATCTGTATAGAAAGGTTAATCATTTCCTATTGGGTTCTACAAGATATTCCCATATCAGCCAAAAAGACAATAGTGGCCTGACTGGTTGAATGGTTCCCCTTGCCAATGTTCCCAGCAGGGAAAATAACCAAGAACCTGTATTTGATATTCTCGATTTGAAAAGTCTCTCTTCCATGAGATCATGAAAATCACTGGAAATGACTATGAGCTCTGATCAGGCTCTTGAGCTAGAAGTGTAGTTGGGAAAATATGATGTTATTTTATTCACTGGCACCATGGCTCATGTGCATGATTAGAAGGAATGCTTGCCTTGACAACACAAAGGAGGAATGTGTAGGAAACATGTTATTAAATGCTGATCCGAAGCTAAGGCACTTCAACTCCAGAGAGCAAAATGAACATTGTATATGAAAAGCTTTCAGTAAAATCAGGAGACATTTGAAAGGTCAAATTAATTAACAGTTATCTGCATAAGAAGCAAAATACTTGAGGTGAAATCCTGCCCCAATCATATCCAACTGGAATTTTACCATTGACTTAGTGGGGTCAGGCTTTGAGTTTTACTTTGAAGCTGCCTATAAGGAATTAGTTTTATATACTGAAATGGATTATAAAGAACTTTCTCAGGAAAGGGAAACTAAAATAAGCACATACTGGTCTGGCAAATTAATAGTAGATGATATGACGGTTGAATAGGATACAATATTTTTCTTATCCAGGAGTCACAAACCCAAAAGATAAGAAGAGCCGCAGGTTTTAGACCCTTGTATCCTGTCCTAAATTGTTGAGTAGGAAGCACTGATAAGTGGTTGGTCAATAATATCATACCAAAATTTTAAGAGTGTCTCACAAAAATGTACCCCTTCACGTACTTCAAGGAGTAGACACAGTCACAGAGGGAAGGGTTCCAGGACTGGTTTGTTTTCCCATAAGCAAAACCAGTTTCTCAGACTAGAAATGATCCACCTTCCAGCAAACAAGCAGCTGTTAAACGTGAGTGTTGAATGTTTAGACTTTATTTTTTACAAATGAACTAATAGTGCACCACAAGGTTAAAACTGTATATTTATAAAATTGAGGGACTGCAGATGATCTTTCCCAGGATTTTTTTTCCCCTGGAAAACACTTGTCATTTCTCAACTGTCTTTTCCTGACCCTCAAGGAGTGAGAGAAGTCATCCCTGGTACGAATCCAGAAGTGGCGTTAGGGGAGAAATTATTCCAACAGCTGGGAAATCACTATGGGTACATCTATGCTGGCAAGTTAGATCGACTTAAGGAGGCTTAAGTCGACCTAAACAAAGCCATGTCCACACTAGGCTTTTATCAAGTCGACTTAAGCGCTTCCTTAAGTCGACTTAAGGAAAGCTTAAGTCGACTTAATAACACTTAGTTTTAGGTTGGCTTAAGCCTTAAGTCGACTTAAAGCCAGTGTGGATGGGGATTAGTGCCTAAATCGACCTTATTAAGTTGACTTAAAGTGTTAAGTCGACTTAATAAGGTCAACAAGGGGCTATATCTACACTAGGAAAGTTAAGTCGACTTTGTTAAGTCGACTTAATAAGCGATTTTAAGTCTACTTAAAGTTGACCTTATTAAGTCGACGTAACAAAGTTGACTTAACTTTTCCAGTGTAGACATAGCCTATAATTCTCTCTTCTGCTTGATTGCAGAATTTGAATAAGGGCTGACCAGTGTTTGAAAGGACATGCCCTCACTCTGGCGGAAGGGCAACTAATGAGCTCCTCTGGGTCTTTTCAGCACCAACAAGGCACATCTGCAGGGTTTGTTCTGCCTAGAGAGAGAGAAGCTTAAAAGGGAAAACCTGCCAGGGAGAAAACAGCTGCGCCTCAGACGGTAGAGATAGCCATACAGAAGGGGAGATGGGTAGGCCTCATTATGCTAAAGTTGCATGACTCAGCTACAAAGCAGTATGCCCCAAGAGAAAGGCCTGGAGGTAGACTCCACTTTGCCTGAACCCAGGGTCAGACCAAGGAAGACTGCCTGATACTGAGGTCACCCGTACCTCTCTATGTTGTTCTGCAGACTCTCCTTTCTCATGAGAGGAGAGAACTTTTGCTTGTTTGCTTGAAACATCCTCCCCTTGAGTGTCAGCTTGGTGGAAAGAAAAACATTATAAAGGATTGTAAGTGGGGACTAAAGTGAGTCTAATTAACCACAAGAATAATTTTCCTGGGAATGTATTGGATTCCCCATCTCTTGAAATCAGGATTGGCTGTCTTTCCAGAAGATATTGTCTAGCTCATCCAGAAATTAGGGGCTTGATGCAGCAATTACTGGGTTGTCAGCTGGTTATACAGCAGTTCACACTAGAGAATCATAGTCCCGTTGGGCCTAAGCAGAGCAGCTAAAAACCAGTAAATTCAACTTGTCAAAACACTGCTCTTTGAGCTGTTTGATTGTTTTTTGTGGTGGTGAGACTGTATTTTAGAGGGAAAGAATATCCCAGAAGGGCAGTAAATCTAGCCTCACGTGGCCAAAAATGCTAGAAGGGAGAAGAGGGCACAGGAGCCCCCAGTGGAGTCATTAAAAAAATCAGCCACAGTGCTGCAGCCAACATTCACGGAGCAGGAGGGTGAAGTTGTAAAACCCCAGAGGAAGTGTAAATAGAAGAGAGGAGGTAGGACTTGCTGAATCTTCTTGTGCCTACGGACTGCCATTGTAGAAGGTGGATGCTGCACTTCTAAACACACACCTCCCTGGTGATCCAGGCACAATGGCTGCAGCCATTAATCATTACTGCTCCCTACCATCACTGCCCAGTATTCATCTGGGGACATAAGCCAGACGGAGCCCAAGAGCTCGAATTAGCACTCCATTGCATCAGTTTTACACCAGCCTAACTCCTCTGAAATTAGTGGAATTACACTGGTAATTGGAAAGAGTGGAGAATCAGCTGCAGTTTCCCAGATAATGGGGAGGGTATTGACCTGGAAAATACCATGTAATGGATTTTTCCTACTTCAAACTGCACAGTGCATGGTAACTGCTTTTGGATCTCCCAGAGATCATAAAAGGAACGCATAATTGCTGTGTGATTAATGTTTAATACCAGGAAACCTGTGTAGCTATTAATTACCATGTCAGCTAAGAATACTTACATAATACCTGTTGATTTGCATGCAGTTAGTACATCCATCTTCCTTTCAAATGACATTGCTTCAGCATGTCCTTTAGCTGACATCTCAATTGTTTTCCTATGAAGTAATGACTAGAAAGGAACGAACTCATAAAACTATTTCCACAACAATCAATCTTGCCTTTTACAAACTTCGCTATTTCCATGTAAGTCCTGTCCGTGATCCCCTGGAGGACTGATGCTGACACGTCATAGTGTTACAAATGCTAGTACCTAGCAGCTGGTCTTTTCAATGTGTAAAGTTTTGCAATCTAACCATTGAATTTAACCATCTAAGTATTGTAAAATGAAGCAAATTAGTTTGATACCTCCAAGCCCCTGGGATTTCAAACCATTTACAGTGAATGGAGCCTCCTATTTTACAGTTGATTAAACTGAGTCACAGAGACGTTGTCAAAGGTCTGATGGTTAGACTGTAGCAGAGCCAACATTAGAAACCATGGGCCAGATAGTCCATTACCCAAGATCTTGTGTAGTCACTTATACCACAGGAAAATGAGTGCAAACATTATTATTCTGATTTGGCCGACCCTGTGAAGCTATACACTCAACTAGATAGCATTTCTCTCTTAGGATTCAGTGTTCAAAAGTTTTTGCATTACATCTAAACAATTCTAAAATGTCAGGAAATGTTATGGGTCTATTGATTTTTTTTTAAAATGTGGAAATTAGAAAAACTGAAAAGAGAAAATGGAGGTCACAGCTCCTAGGGGTATGTCTACACTGGAACCTTAGGTCGACTAAAGGAAGGTTATGTCGACCTACAGACTCCTGCATCCACACTGGGCTTTTATTAAGTCGACTTAAGCACTTCCTTAAGTCGGCTTAATAACACCACCTCTTAAGGTCGACCTAAGGCTTAAGTTGACCTAATTCAAATTCAAATTCAAAGCGTCTGACGAAGTGGGATTTTCTCCCACGAAAGCTCATGCGATTAATAAATCTGTTAGTCTTTAAAAGTGCCACAAGACTCTGTTGTAAGTCTACTTAAGCCAGTGTAGCTGGGCAGTAGCCCTTAAGTCAATCTAATTGGCCTCCAGGCTCCCTCGCAGAGTTCCTGGCCACTCCTCTGACAACCTAACACCTGCCAGTGTGCACACAGGGCAGTAGACTCTCTAAATCGACTTAACAAGGTCAACTTTAAGTCAACTTAACAGAGCCTCAAGTGTAGAGGTACCTCTAGCGTCTGGTTACCAAAACCACAGCTTCAAACACAGGTAGCTTGCGAGTTAGAATGTAGGGATGCAAGAGGAGCACTTGATACATACAATGAGCTTGAGCCAACACAAGCTATGAATTGTGTGATTCCCCCCCTCCCCCAGTTTAATAGCATTTTACACCCATTTTGTACTCGTGTAAATAATTATAGACAGTGCAACACAACAGACACTCATACCCCATGTTTTCTGACTTCCAATTGTGTGCTCAAACCATAAGATAGCCCTTTTTCTTATTCTTTGGTGCCTGCTTTCAAATATAAATTGTTTATGGATCACTTCTGCAAAATGTAGAAGTAACAACTCAAAGATGCACTTAATGGCTGTGCACATATTAACTCAAAATCGGTGTACCATAATCCGTCTGCACCACAACCATTAACATCAATTCCACCTGCAACATGTGGAAAATGTCAGATTGTATCCATCTTAGTTACTAAACAAAGTAGTGTAAATCTGTATGAGGGGAATATTACCCGGGAGGAGTTAATAATCAATAATGAAATGTTCTCTAGTGGGTGCTGTCACAGTATTGACCGATCCACATTCTTTGTGACTCTGGGGATTATTTTTGTATGTAGTATGTGGCTATGAAAGCATCCAGGTTAATTACAGCAAGAAGTTTCTTTCTAGGCAGTTACCAGAATCCTATTGTTTACTTTTGTTGACCTTTTTACTATTTTTACAATTAGAATAATGGTTTTCCTGGAGACAGTATCTTATATTCTTTTTTTTTTCCCCGAAATTGAGGAGGAAATGAAAATGACCCATCACAAATTAATGTTCTACTAAATGAAGTATTTAGAAGGTTACCATTCCTATGGGATTCTAATGGGGAGAGCCACATTTCCCCCCCCCTCCCCCCAAAATAACCCTCTTAATAGCATTCAGGTCATGAATGGTCTCTTAGTATTAAGAAAGTGGCCAGCTTCAACCCTGGTGTAATCCCACTGATTTCAGTGGAAATATGCCAATTATTAAAATTAACTTTTTTTTAACAAATAAAAGCAAACTTTTACTTTTTGACTGACAAATCCATAGAAAAAGTCTTGAACCATAACTTTGCACCCCTAATTCGACTGGGAAGTCAATGGCTTCCTCAAATAGATGTCCAGTCTCGCACATTTTTGGCCTTTCAGTCAAGTATGCAATTGATTTTGAGCTCTAAGTACGCTCTGTTTAAAAAGCAATTATGAATCTAATGCTAAAAAAGCCACAAAGCAGAGAAGGAGAAGTTCTGTCATCTGGTGAGGATAATTATAAAAATTACTCACTCAAAGTCCTGATTTCACAACCTTTCCATGTGTGAATGTCACCTGTTCAGCAGAAACAAAACAGGTGCCACTCATGTCATACAAGAATGTTGACTCAGAGCCTCAGTGGTGTCTAGGCTCTTAACTTCCACTGAAATCATTTTCCATTAGGAGTCTAAATAACTTTGACGATCTGGCCCATTTCTGCCCCTTAAAGGCTCACTCCTATGGTATTCAGTATGGAAACAACAAGCTGAATAACAGTGTACATAAACTATTATCCCATGCACACATTTGTATGAGTTTAAAACAGTACTGTAAACCAAATATAGTACCTAGCGAACTGGATTATACAATGTTTCTCACCATAAAGGCTATTTATTGTAGCTAGGTAACATTTACATATAAAAGTATGCAGTACCGTGATAAGATAAAATTGTCATTATGGTGTTATTTGGAGTGTGTATTACAGTGTATGTGTGTAGACAGCTGATTCACTTCCTGCACATTGCTTTCATTCACCAGTAATGGCTGAAAAATAAACTATCAAACTTTTGGAATTTATGTATGAAACTATGTTATCTATGCCCTGCAACACTTACATTTTAATTTACATTTCTTATCTGCAAAGAAAAACTGCTCTGAATTAATGGCTCTGAATTAATATTAGTGTGCCATAAGCTACTTATACCAAAAATGCCCAGATAAAAGATAAAACTATTTTGATTTAAATTATTAAGATTACAACAGCACCCAAAACTCACTAATCACTGATGGAATTATTGCCAAGATAGAAAGACAAAAAGAGACAAGGGATAGAAGAATACCAGGGATACAATGCACAAGCAAAATTATCAGTGTGGCATACCTAAGCTTTCTTAGGGAGAAACTGTGTCATTAGACCCATAAACACAGAGCCACTCTTAAACTAACTTTATTCACAGCAACAACAAAGAACAAAACACAAGGTCGGCTTGGCTCTCTGTTTTATACTGTATGAAGTTTTTAATCTTCCAAATAAAATTGCCATAGTTCGATAACAAAGAAATGTAAAATAAGTGTTTGTGCTTTCTGTACTGATGTTCTGCTGCTGATCCCAGCAGTTCTGGTCTTTAGGCATATGTACATTTTGATACTCTATTAAAACTATTTAGTACAGTTCTGCAGATATGCAGCCATCTCAAAGCCCTTTAAATCTCAAATCCATAGACAACATTCAGAGGGGCTTCCATATTTCCCATGGTGGATATCTCATCATCCCCCTTCCAAAGGTACCAGCTCATTGGAGCCTCCGATTGTTCACACTTCTTTTACACAGGCATTTGGATGATACATTTTGGCCCAAGTCTGGCCCCAGTATTTTCCCTTAATGGTCCTAAATAATGAATCTGAGCTGTATTATCTTGACACATTTAATACACACATCCACACCAATGCTTTAACTCCTTCTCCATGTGATTAACACCGCATGAATTATCTGATATAATTTATGAAGACAGTGTGAAGGTTTCACGTGAATGATCCATAAGATTGTCCTGCCCCCAGTTTTTCATTTGCTTCATTTTCCACAACAATGCCTGCTAATGGTTATCCTTGCAGCACAGATGGAAATGACTCAGTCAGTCTCCACCTGGAGAATATCAAAAACTAGACAGAGTTGAAATATTGCTGAAACAGAAAAATGTTTTCAAGAAATAAGAAATAAGAAAATAAACTTCTTATGGACTCTAGATAATGTATTGATCCCCCCCAGCTTTATTTGACCTACGAGGAGCATGGGTGTTGTCTTATTTCAAGCTCCTGGAATTTAAGATCTTTTAATGGAAAGACAGAATTTCAGCTGTGGAGTCATGAATCACTCTGACATACTGGGTGGGCATGTAAGTGAATTCTCTTACCAGTGATCTGACCTTGCACATGATGCATAGGGCTGTTGTACACACAAAGATACAGGATCTGGGTGGGTGGGTTAGCTGCTGCTTCCTCTGCATCACTACCCACTGACCCAGCTGAACTCTCTACTAAAAAAGGCTGGATCCTGCTAGGTGATCAATCTGTAGGAACTGAGTCAGTGCATCACTTAAGACACTGTCTAAATGCTTTGCCGCATTGGGGCTGGAGTGCTCAGCACCTTCTGGATTAAACCCAAAGCAGGGCCCATACACAGTGAGACTAAAATATTTTAATATGCTGTCTCGCTGATACAGCTATCTCACTATGAGCAGCAGAGAGCCACTGTGCTCCTACTGAGGAGACTCATGCCATTGTCTGCAGGGCGGAGCAAGAAAGGGCCCAAAATAGCAGCCTGCTAATTTGTAGGTGATCTAGAAGACAACAGAGTCCTGTGGCACTTTTAAAGACTAACAGATTTATTTATCGCATGAGCTTATTTATTGCACGATCACTTTGAAGATCCTTGCATTTAATTTCCTCCCATTCTGTAAGTTTCACAACTTCAAAATGTCTGACGAAGTGGGATTTTCTCCCACGGAAGCTCATGCGATAAATAAATCTGTTAGTCTTTAAAAGTGCCACAGGACTTTGTTGTTTTTCTGCAATAGACTAACATGACTACCCCTTTGGATCTAGAAGACATCACTCACGAACATCCTGTGAAGGATTTTGGGCAGTATTTCTGATAATGGACATGCCTTTCATCTTTTTCATCTATGGAAATTTAGTGTGGGACAGCTGTTTCGTTTGGGGGGCTGTTTATTTTTACATGCTATCTGAGGGACAGAGCCTGTGAATTAATTTTGTATCAAGCAGCATCCAGTTACCTATGGAGGACCTGTGTGGGCATTCACAGCCTGTAGGGCAGAGCAAGTTTCAAAACATGGGTCTTCTCACTGTCCTTCACTTCTTTGCTCTCTTTCTTTGGTCATTCTTATCAATAAGGCCTTATTAAAATGCGATCTCCATTTCTCAACACAGTTTTTATTAACGGACAGTATTTATATTATGGGTACATCTGTGCAAACTTAGACATAGGAAAGTAACTGGCTCGTGGTCACATAGTAATAGGGAGGAAGAAAGATCCCAGGCCTCTGCCTTAATCACCAGACCACACTTTGCTTCTTCCTAGTATAGATTTAGGCAAACTCGTCTGAAAGTTGCTGGTTCTTGTCTGTACATATCCTTGGTTTGCAGCAGGGGTCTGCAACCTGTGGCTCTGGAGCCACATGCGGCTCTTTGGCTGCCCCCTTGCGGCTCTGGGCTCCCCCAACCACTGGGGTACCCTGTAGGAGGCCCATGCCTGGCTCTGGGCTTCCCCCAGCCACCAGGGACCCCACGGGCAGCCCATGCCAAGCTCCTGGCTTCCCTCCCCTGCATAAGGGGACCCTGCAGCAGAAATCCTGGCTCACCTCCCTGCACCTCCCACCAGGAGGCTACACCCATTGTGGCTCTCAAAACACTTTGTTATTGAAGGAATTTTCAAAAATGGCTCTTCTTATCTTTTGGGTTGCAGACCCCTGACCTAGACTAACATGACTACCCCTCTGGACCTTATCTGATTACAGATTGCCATCACTTAATGCAGCACTTTTGGCTGTAGCTTATGCTACTCTTAGACATCTTAGAATTCTTATATATTAATAATGTAAATGTTTTGCTGTGCTGGTGTGTGACTTAAGTCTTTTCAAAAAAATATGAATTACTTACTCTAACGTTGTTTTTCATGGAGATGTAATATGATTGATATCAGGGCACACCACTCTTCCCTAGCTAATGGAGTGGTGCAATTTTGCCTTCCCTTTCTCCCTCCCCCCTTTTCTCTCAAAACAAAAAGTTCATCTGTTATGGACAGGTCTGGTGTCTGTGGGAGACACTAGTGGTACAGACCCTTTGCATTGTCTTCTTAGTAATAACTGTTTTAGTCTTTGGCACTGATGTAGTATGTACCATTGTAGCACATCCTGATCAAAGATGAATTGCATCATTGTTGGAAAGTGAGTTAAGATTCATAGATGATGATGCAGCAATGAAATACATATTCACTGCTAGGTAGAGCTGGAATTTATTGACAAGATAGTTTTGTGTCAGAAAATGCTAATTTATCAACCTCAAAACTTCCTGGAAAAGAGGTGTTTTTGGTGAATCTTTCATTGAGAAGGTGTGCCAGGCCCTGGGTATAATTTCACCTCAGAACCAGGGAGAGCCCTCCCGCAATAGCCAATAGCCGAGCCCAGTGGTTATGGTGCTCATCCAAGATGAAGAAGGCATTAGAGAGCCAAGTTCAAGTGCTTGCACAGAACATGCATGTGAACACAAGTCTCATCCTAACCATAAGGCTATTGGGTACTCTGGTGTGGGTCTCTTCTGTTGGAACTGTCAGTCTGTATAAATATTCATTGGGCCAGAGAGAGAGAAACTCTGTAGCTTGGTTGTTAGGGCACTCATGTGGGAGGTGGTGGCATGGGTTCAAGCCCTTGCTTGGCATTAGGGAGATCAGGTATTTGAATCTGGTTCTTCTTGTCATCTCCATCTCCGGTGAGTTCCATAACTATTGGCTTTCTGGGGCAAAGCAGCTTTCTCTGTTTTTTTTCACCAAGAACTTCGAAATTTTTCAGTTTTGCCTTAAAGTGAAAGGGGTCACTTCTCAAAATTGTGAAAATTCTTAGTGGGGGAAAACTGTTTCCCAGCCAGCTCTACTACTGGGTTCTTGAATATTTGCAATGGCATTAATTAAAAATGAAAATGTTTTGCTTTGTAATTACCTTTTCTTAAGTATATCAGACTGTCTCAACATTCATGTGAACCACACTTTTCTGTTTGCGTCTAACATTAGAAGTATTTAGTACTTTCTTTTCTTTGCTAGAAGGTCTCCTCAAGACTGGAGGACTGTTGATGATGCCACAGAAAGCTGTAACCTGAGCTTCTGTCCCCTCAGTGGGATGAGTGGATGTTGAAGAAGCTGATTTCTTACACTTAAGCTGAAGCTCAGTTTATACTTTCAGATGCAGAGCTATTTAGCTCTTTTAAGGTCCTTCTGCAAATAAGGAAATGAGGACCTGATATTTCCAATCTTAAAAATAAGACTGAGATAATCTGTCTACATCATAAAGAAGCAGTTATAGGACCCTAAATTCACCTTTTAATTTGGTGAGTAAGAGGAAATTGTGCTGAGATTTCCATTGTAGCCCTTACAGCTAGCTTTATCATTTATTTTATTCAGTGCTAATGTGGATAATCCAACTAAACAGTAATTTTAATAATACTGGGCCTGATTTTGGGACAAGAGTCTGTAAAATCTGAGTGATAACTGGGAATTTTAAAGTAATAAATATAATTCATGCATAATCTATAGATTGGGCTGCACCATCCAGCTTTCTTGTGTACCCCTCTAATATTTATATCAGGGTTCTGTAACCTGTGGCTCATTGGCTGTACCCTTGCGGCTCCAGGTCCTCTTACCCTGCCACCAGGGGATCTTGCAGGTGGGCTGCAGCTGGCTCTGGGCCCCCACTGCCATTGGGGGTCCCTGCAGCTGGTGCCCTGGCCCAGCTCCCTCCACCAGGAGGCTACACCCATTGTGGCTCTCAAAACACTTGGTTATTGAAAAAAAATTAAAATATGGCTGCTCTTATATTTTGGGTTGCCGACCCTGGATCTATGTGAACTTCCACTGTAGAATGAGCAATGGAAAAAGAGTGTTCTGGAAAACTCCAGTTCAGCATTGCAGAACTCTTGGACAGCCCCCCAACAAAATACAATTGTAAAACCCCCTCAAACTTTATTACAAATATGAACATCTAAATTTAATCTGCTACTAGCATAGGTGCATTAGTCCCTGAGCTGGCTGCATGTTTGTGGGGAGTGTGGAGGCTTTTTTGCACCCAAGTTTTTGTTTTTTCCCAGGTGGCAGAATTGCATTTTACAGCTGGGCTGCTAGTGACCAGGCTGAGAGAGATATTTGTATGGTCTGCATTCAACTTTAGGCTAGACCACAGTTTGAACTTCGGGCTCAGAGTAACCATTTCATATTCTGCCCAGCTGAACCTTTAACAAGGTTAACTTGCACCTGGATACTGTCTTTAATCTGAGGATTGCAAAGCACTGAACAAGCACCTGTCAATAATTCCCATACTATGCGTGAGAGGAAGGTGTTTATCCTGTATTTACAGATACAGGAAGCTGAAACACAGACATTTAGGGACTTGCCCAAGGAAATATTGTGAATTAGAATGAGGAATGTAAACAAGGATCTAAATATTAGGCAGTGGTCTTTGGGTCAGAGATTTGTAGAATGGAGGTACTCTGATATCGTGGTGATGGTTATATATGAATTCTAGAGGGAAGAGCCAGTAGTTAAATTGCAGCAGGGCTTGGGCAGGCCCTGCCTCATCTAGTCTGCAAAAGCATAGCCAGCATGAAGCAGATGGTGAAACTAGCTTTCCGACAGTGGGAGTTTCACCTCTTCTCCTGTTCAGCCCTTGGCTTTTCCCTTATTTGCATGCAGCAGCTAGCTTGGAAGTCCACTTTCTTGCTGCTGTACAAGCAACAATCTTTCTAGCAGCTCACTGTGAGGAAGATGGGGAGAAATGACTACCAGATGTTTTGTTCTATGTTTGTTCAGCACAGTGGGACTACATGACTGGGGCTTCACTGTGCTATGATGACACGTGAGGATATTTATTTTTTGTGTATTATTTTCAGCTGGTGCAACAGCTATGGGAATACTCAGTCCAGTTTGATATCCACATTGAAGAAGGGTCCTGATAAACTGGAAGGGGATCAGAGAAGAGCCATGAGAATTATTGAAGGAATAGAAAACATGCCTTGTATATAATGATAGACTCAGAGGAGGTCAGTCTATTTAGTTTAACGATGGGAAGGTTAAAGGGGTAGCATATTTTGGCTGGGGTAGGAGGGAAGAGATTTTATTTGATATTTTGAGCCATTTACAATAAAACAGTATAGTTAAATCATCTAGCAGGTTCATATCTTAATGCAGAACAAACGACATTAAGGAACACATCTCACCATATGTTGCTATATATTGACTATATTGTTGTATCATTACCATTTTCTTTTATTCACAATATTTAAATACAGCCTTAACACACACACACACACACACACACACACACACACACACACACACACA
>ML685780.1:24750488-24770415 GCA_007922175.1 Pelusios castaneus
GGGCAGAGCCCTGCCCACCCTGCCCCTATGCCCTGCCAGGGTCCCTGTCCCCCTTTGCCCCATTGTACCCATGTACAATGGGGCAAAGGCTGAGCCCCCTGGCACTGGGCAAGGGGTGCCCCCTTTGCCCCCATGGACCTGCCCTAGGTCCCCCTAGCCCCTAGAAGTTGACCAAGATGTCCAGTGTGGACACTCTAGGTCGACTTTGTAAGTTCCCCCCAAAGTCGACTCTAAATTTAGGTGTAGACATGCTAAGTCGACTTAACTAAGTTGACTTAGTTAAGTCGACTTAGCTAAAGTCGACCTAAATTTACAAGTGTAGACATAGCCATAATGCCATCGGCGGTGTGCTGCTCATTACCTTCATGCAGGTAAGGGAAAATAGACCTGTGCTCAGAGGAGGTCTCTAGTCAAATTATTCCAATAAAGTGAAAAGAAAATGTGTACCTATTTTTGCTCAGCCTCTTAAAAGTTGAGATGATGAGTGAGTTGAGAACTCCTTTGTTAAAAAGGTAAATGGCATTTGAAAATAAACTTTTTGGTCAAACTTTTGGAGCTCTCCAGTGGTGGTAACTAAGTGAGAACATTTCAGCATAAGAGCATCTTGAAGCAGTAGATATTAACCAGGTCCCATCTAGATACGTTCCTAGCCAGAATAAACTCTCCTATTTCCTATTTAAGCGAAGTGTTCTATGTTGAAATGATGAGCTCTTATAGCAGAAGCAAAGCCTAATCAAGAATCCTGGATTCAAGTACACAGGACTTTGGAATCATTTGGATATGATCCGAACCTTGTGTCTCAGGTCCATCTCTAGGTAGAGCAACTTGGAGACATGCTAGCAACATGCTCTTCTGGCAGGTGTTACATTAGTACCTAATTACTACCTCACTGTGCAGAGTGCTGTACATCTATAACAAAAAAGATATTCCTTGCCCAAGAAAGTTTGCAATCTTGGCATCTACTGAGACAGGAGGATAAAATAAATGGCAGGGTGGAGGGAGAAGAAGGTGTCTGTGCCACAATTCTGCTTATGGAAAAAGACTCAGCTATAGTCCAGCGTTCTGTAGGGATCACAACAAAGATGGCTTGTACTAAACAGCTTTTTTTCTAGACCTTTAAAAATATAAGCAGTTCTTTAGTTCTCTGAAGTGCGGAATCTGCTTCCTCCTAGCATCTGTCATGATATATTTGCCAGGTGTGTGTGGTCCATTCCTCTTATGAAGTTTCCCTTTTGTTCTGACTCCTTTAACTGCACAGAACAATGCAGCTGGGCAGCTTTAGGCTGTTAAACCGTCCAGATTACTTCCACGGCCACTCTCCCCACTGACCCTTAACGGTGTTCTTGCTATGGACTTTAAGAGGCTCAGTCTTAATCTTCTATCATCAAAGGAGCCCGAGCTGCTGTAGAATGTGGCTTTCTTGTGTGTTGTCTGAATTTCAGAAGCCCACCTGTCTGTAGTGGGACATTTGCTTCTCATTAGCTGGATTCTAACAATAGTAAACATGCTTAAACTATAAAAAGTCTTTCGTGTGATGTTCACTACTTTTTGACATGTTGCCTTTCTTTTCCTGGTAGGCATAGCTCTGATGTTTGATTAAACAATGAGCTGCTCCAGAAGGGACATACGCTGAGACTCCTTGCAAATTTAATCTGGGACGGAATGGGCTGGCTGAATCTCTACATCTCGTTTTTATATTTTCTTTATTCTTGCTCTAGCTCAGGGAAAACTCAGGAGCTTCAGAAAGTGGCATTGTTGTAGGTGATCTGGTGCCATCTGAGTCTGCACCGAAGCCATGTCCCAGTGTGGTGTCTCAGAGTGCTGTATTACTGAAGGTTGTCAAACTGAGATCCTGGGGCAAGCTGATTATTAAACTCTGACCTGCTCCGATTTGGCTAAGGTAATTATGTTCTGCCCACTTTAAATCCCACCTTGGGTTTTAAATTGATACAAGCTATTTCTTCTCCTAAATGGGTCGTGATTGTTCTGTGGGCTCTCATCATAGAGGGTAACCATGGATACTGTCGTGCCCCTGGGCTGATCAAAGAGTTCAGACAAGTTTGGCACTTAAGGGAATGGAGGTTCAAGGTTGTTCCTGCCCTTACCCGTACACATTCATCCACACATGCACACCCTTAGAGCTCAGTCAGAGCTGCAGTGGCACACTGAACCACACACAGAAATCAGAACTCTGCATCTGCTCCTTGCAAGCCCTGGTGATCAGGGCAAAGATGGACCTGTTGCTCCAGTCAGTACTCCAGTAGTCTGCTAGTGCTCCGGTCAAGCCAGTCACTGCTGAGCTGTGCCTCCCTTCTTCCTGGTTCAGGGGAGATGGCTGAGGAGGAACCTCGTCTAGTCCTATAGGCTTGGAGGAAGATGTTAGCTCTGGTGAAGGGGCTTCAGAACAGACACAGAACTGACCATGAAGATGTGGCTTAGGCTTAAGGGGGAGACAGGAGACAGAGTGACAGGTCAGAGACAGGGGGAAAAATGGGCAAAGAGAAGAAGAAAGAATGAAAAGTAAGAGACTAAAAACAGAATATACAAGAGTATCTGCAGCTAAGTATATATGAGAGACAACGTCGTTACATAATTATAGTGCTCAGATGCCATGATGCAAATGTTTTTAAGAGCCAAACCCCTTTGTATGAAATTCTGTTGTTGTGTTGGCTTCCCACATGGGCAACTCAGAAGGAATCTCCACAGCTTGAGTTTAAGAGCTAGGCTCTGAACCTAGGAGCTGTAACAAACTCTCATCCACTATGGATCAGGCATAGAAATAAACGTGTCCTGAGGTCTGAGGCCCAGTGCAGCTCAAACCCTGGACAAGACCTCTACATAAGATGCGACAGCTGCCACCTCAGCTAATGAGTTGAACGATGGAGCTAAATGCACACATCTTTAGAGACTCTAGAGATTCAGGCGCCAGGCTCAAGCTGAAAACTGAAACAGATTCATAGCTTCCGTGTGTCAGGCACAGAGGAGAACATATAATACACTCATTAGCTGGGGGTTACATGATCACTGCTTATTTTGCAGGCCACATTCCCTGTGAATGTCCAGGAAGATTAAGTAGTTCTCTTTGAAGCAGGTCCTTCCGACATTCCTCAGAGACACATATAAAGGTCGTTCCTCATAATAAGAGGCACAGTTTTTCAGGCACTGATCTGGACACCTGCTTTCCAGTTCCATCACTGGGCATATTTTTCTTGATGGCACATCTGTACAATTTTTTTTGACTGACATATACATTAGCTCTTAAGAGTTAGTGCTCCTTAACAGCCTCTGCTACAAACCTTGCCACTGCCTCTGTACAATGTGGAGCTCTTGAGAGAAAATGTGACTCAGAAAAATGAAGATGTCTGGGTCAGCATCTTCTTCTTGGAATAGTCTCACAATATTTACCAAAGGGGGGTGAACAAATTCTGAAAATGGTTTGCTTACTGTTCTGCTATTTAACATTAATAAAATACTGAGCTTTTGTCACTTCTTAATCCACTAGTTGGGTATTGTGTGTTCAAGACCAACTGCTAACTGTACAGTGTTATCCTGAATTGGTTGCACACAAACAACTTTCACTACTGGGGTATTCCAATCCCTGCTTACATGAATAGCCCATATGCACGTAATTTTATTGGCTTCACTGGAACTACTTGCATCTGTGAGGATTTTCAGAATCAGGCTCCACATTTCCTATGTGAAGTGTCTGTAAATTCGAAGGCATTGACGTGGCTGTGCAACATTCCTTCACATCCTGTCCTGTTATGTTGATCTATCTTTCTCATTTTCTGCTTGACTGACAACTCTATAAAACACAAAACAACAGGATAGAGTTGGATGGTGGAAGGAAACATTGTCATCAGTTGGGGATATCATTATTGAAACAGCTTCAAATTATCAACAGTTACTGAGGAAAAATGCTGATATTTGTTTTTTCCTTGAATGGTATTCCCTATTCATTAATCGGTTTCTTGACTCACTGACCCATTTTTTCCTGTAATAATTCTTGTATGGAAAATCCAATATTTCCTCCATCAGTCCTTATCCCTACCCCTGTATGCATGGACTGAAGATTTCAGTGCTGCATACTAGAAAATACTTAGTGTGGTGACATTACTGACCATAATTAGGAGACAGGCTTCCCTCTTACCAGTTTGGAAATCTTGTTATAATCCTTTTATTTTACTGGCTTTTGTTAGTTTCTACCCCAGAGGTTTAATAGGATTTAGAATGGATTTACTGAGAATGATCTGATTCTGCTGAATTCCAGAGAGTGGTAGGGGGCAGAAGGGGTCAGATCTTTTATCTCAAGAGCTAATACACTAATTCATATAACATATCACCTGAAAAGGGTTTGGTGATTCTAAACATAATGACTATGCACACTAGAGTGCCTTTCATCTGAGGATCTCAGGGTTTTACAAACATTCATTAATTTAAACATTTCCATGCTCCCGCCTTTCTGTCAGTCTTAGAGATTTCTAATTATGCAGCCGTACGTTGGTGCCACAGGAGCTAATGTGTCTTTTGAGATAAGTATATTGATACCTTTTCTGTTAGATGAAGTGGCATACAGAGAAATGGTGCTAACTGACTGCCCAAGATCATGCACAAGTGAATATTAGAATTGGGACTTTGGATTTTTGACTCCCATACCTCTTACCAGGAGGAGTGATGCTCTTTCATTTTAGTTAACTCTAGCAGGCAGTAGGCAGCTCAAATTTGGCATAAACCCATTTCCTTTATTTTCTCATGGGAGCTAAGAGAGGATAAAGGTAAATGACTTCTTACTGGAGAAGTATCAAGATCAAAGGGAGCAGCATATCTTTGAAAACTACCATTATTTTACTGGTGTCTTAAGTTATAGGGCAAGGAACAAAGGAGAAGAGAAGTCAAATGACTCACTCAAGAGTCATTTCTAAAAATTCCTACACTGAATTCTTTAATGATCATTCTCAAGGATGAGTAGAAAATAAATTGCAATAAATACATAAATAAATAGCCACTGGGGAATCAAGTGATAGCATAAATTAAAAGGCTATTTTGTATTTTCATAGATTATAAGGCCAGAAGAGGTTAACAGATCATCTAGTTTGACCTTCTACATACCACAAGCCAAGAATTCAGAGGCAGTTACCTCTGAGATGAGCCCAATAGCTTGTTTGACTAGAGCATCTCTTCCAGAATGGCATCCATTCTTGAACTGAAGACTTCTGAAGATGAAGATGATTGCTAGATGTAATACTGAGTCAGTGGAAATGGTGATTAATCATTGAAACAAACTACAAGGGAAGTGCTTATTCTTCATCTTCTGAAGAATCCACCACTTCGCTTGCATGTTGTCCCAGTAATTAACAATTTCCACTGACTCAATTATACCTAGTAATGCCACCAGAATGCAATTCTTATACAGAAAACTGGAATTTTCATTTCAGTGTTGTAAATTGAAAAAAATTAAGGAAAAACATATTGGTAGTTAGGCACCCCCGCTCCACAATGGCATTCAGTGGAACTTAGGTGCCTAGTTAGCATTTATACTTTTGAAAATCTTTACTTACTGGCACAAATCTACACCACTCAAATCGTAGGGTCAATTCCTAAATGCCTACAAAACTGAGTTAAAAAAAAAAGCACTGGATTCTAACCAATAATGCATATGGAGAATTAGAATCAACACAAGTTGTTAGGGGAAATCTTTGCATAAGTGCCATATATTTAAAAGTAGAATATGGAAAATAACACCTTTCTTAACTTAATCCTTTAGAAAAAGCCCCAGTTTAAACAAGGTTGAGCCAATTTAAACATAAAGTAAAATGTCCTTCCAAGCAGAGATGCATGTTGCTTTACAGTGATAAAAAGAATGGGGTAATTATGCCTGTGTTCAATCACTGAATAGATATGCACAAAGATGGCAGGTGGCAGATTTTGGCTCTAAGTAAGGCAGTGTTCAGAGAGAGCTGAGCTACAGTAGGAGCTGCTGGTGGGTTCTCAATGCATCCCTTGGTTTTTCAAATATGCCAGTATAAAAAGGATGGGCCTTAATACCTGATAAACCCCATCTGGTTTAAAATATGGAAAAAATGGATTATAGGAAAATAATCATTTATATACAAAAGGGATTTTCAAAAGGCCGAAAAGGCAGACACATGCTTAAATCCCCCTGAAAGCGGATGAATTGGGTGCCTGGTTCCTATCTGTGCCTTTAAAATTCTCCCTTCAAATGCTTTTCTCTGCTCCCTTTTCATTCAACACCCTCTCTTATTCCCTACACTCATCCACATTCTCTCTTCTACTAGATCTCTGGGTCCTCTTCTTCCACTCTTAGGCTATGTCTACACTACAAAAAGTTAGGTCAACTTTGTTAAGTCGACTTAAAATCGAACTTATTAAGTCGACTTAACAAAGTGCTGTCCATGGACGTGGACTAAGTCCACTTTGTTAAGTCAACCTAACTGCCTTTAGGTCAACTTAACAAAGTGGACTTAAATGTCCACATTGGGCTTAGGTCGACCTAAAAAGAGTTAGGTCGACTTAAACAGGCCTAAGTCGACCTAATGGGCTGTTCTTATTAAGTCAACTTAAGCGTTCATTAAGTCGACTTAAGGAATTTCTTAAGTCGACTTAATAAAAGTCTAGTGTGGACACAGCTTAATTTAAGTCTACTTAAGCCTCCTTAAGTCAACTTAATTCGCCTTAGCTTCTGCTCCATTGGAGTTTAAAATGACCACCTACTTCCTAGGTACTCTCTCTCCTTCTTAACAGCCGCCATTCAAAAATGCTGCTCACCAGTGCAATTATTATGCCTCTGCCTGCTGAACTGGTGCTCTTCCTTGGATCAAGATTCCCTGAGTTGGGAACAGATCCTGCGTGTGTGCCATACATGGAATTATTGTCTTCCATGGGAGTTCAGCATGAGGAGAGCTTGCAGAATGGGGGCCTTGGACTGTCAGCTGTAAAAGACAAGGCGAACATGTCTCATATGCCTTCCATTGTTTCTTTAAGGCACTGAATTATGTCAGAGGCATATTACCCCACAGGGGGTTTGGTGCATGTATGCACGTACCATAGTCCTTCCCCTTTGGAAAGGTTACTGCCTGAAGTAACTCTCTGAACAACCCTTATAAACTCTTATGCTCAAGCAAGATTCCTTGCACCCTCTTCCAATTGATGTGCTTATGCAAGTGTCAGACACAGTATGACCCTTTCTTTTACAAAGAGCTAATAAATCGTACCTTTCTATAGACATAATAACGCACAATGTGCATGAGAACAAAGATAGGAAAAAACTGCACAAAGGTACAAAATTTAAAAGGCAAACCTTTATTAACAGAAAGCATATTCAGAATATATCTTAGATCATAATGCAAGATAATGAAAGTGGATGCTATTGGAAATGTTTTCCTTCCAAATACTTCACAAAAATGCACATATTTAAAAGAGAGCTAGAAAGCATTCAAAAAGCAATTAAAATGATAGAAGAATTCAAGAGTATACTGGGTGAAGAACAGAGCTCAGTCTGTAGTGTTTGGGAAAAAATTAGACTGAGGAGTGCTGGCATAACTATATTGAAAGAATTCACACCAAAGAAAGCAAGATGATTATCTGATTATTTAGAAAGTGGTCAAACAAGGAATAATGGCCTAAAATTAAAAATGGGAAAAAAAATAGGCTAGACATTAGGAAAAAATCTTGTAACCTTGCGAATGATGAGGCCTTGAAATAGACCCTCAAAAGAGGTAGGAGAGGCAATGTCATGGGTGTACAAGAATAGCTAGGATAAGATCCTAGTGAGAAAAATGTAGGGAAATAGCCTTCATGCTGCAGGTGACTGGACAAGATTATTCAAATTTGTTTTTTCTAGCTCTTGCCATATATAATTCCATGAAAAAATCATGAAAAATGTGTGCACTTGTCAAGGGTCTTATTAAGAATGCTCTCAATAGCAAATTTATGTGCCTTTCCACATCCAGTCAATCCTGCGTTTACTAGTGTTTAGTGTAACTTAGAGATGCTGGCTAACATTCAATCCAATTTGTTGTAAATCAAAATAAATGAAAGACTGATGAGCTATAAATTGCATCTCGGGCTCTTTTTATTCTGTCTTCTGCACTTTAAGAGTTCTAGAATACATCTTCTCTGGTTCCGGAATCTTCTGTGCTGAAGTCTCTTTAATTTCCTCTTTCATCTGGTCACTTGCTTCCCGCTTAGCTTTATTAATTTTTAATATGCTGTCCCTCAGGAACTTATTCCTATTTCTGACATGTTTCTCCTAGTCTTCCTAGTGTGCAGTATGAAAGTATAATATGAAAATGACTAATATGAAAAGTATGAATTTTACATGTTGCTTTTCAGCTTAACCACATGATCACGGTTTGGAGGGTTTCCGTCTGAAATGTTTCATTAGTGCAATGTCACAGTGAGTTTCCAAAGCAGGCCAACAAAGGAAGAGGAAGTCAAATAAAAAACAGGGGGAGGGAAAGGGGAAGAGTTATTTTTGTGTGGGAGACTTTCGTATTTTGTAATGATTGCCCCAAACCAAGTTGAAAGGTACCTTAAAAGAAGAAACCCAATATATGTTTTTGGTTTCATTCTGTCAGACTTGATGGGGCTAGAATGGAAGTGTTGAACTTCTTGTCTTTAAATAGAAAAGTGGGTTAGAAATTCAAACACAAACAGCCATTTTCTCCATACTTATTCAGTACAGGGACAGCTTCGATTTTCATATCAAACATGTACCAAAAGGGAAGCAGTGAGTCTTTGGAAGTACTGCCCAATACTGCATACTACTACACTCCAGAAGTGCTTGCTGGGAACTTTGCATAGACCCCCACCCCCCAGACTGGCATTGATAGGGTTAAGGAGAGCCAGAAAACCTAGTTAGCCCATTCTGTGGCAGCTGCAGGGAGACAGGTAATTAAGAATTAGACCCAGCTGGGGACAGCCAAACTCAGTGGTTTCTATAGAGAAAAGATTGCAAGAAAGAGAGTTAGTCTGCAGATTTCTCTCTTGAGGAAAAGGTACTTCAGAAAAGCTTACAGACTGGGGTTGTCCTTGATGGGAAAAGGGGACTCTTAAAGCAGGCCTGGGAGAAGAAAAACTCCAGGGAAGCAGCTCAGCTTAGGAGGAGTGAGTACTTCCAGAGAAAGTCCCTGCAGGCAGCACTCTAAACTGTGCAAAACTTGGGAGAGGAGAAAAGAGTCTGTGGAGAATGGTGCCTGGGAATAGAAGCGTTCTTACTCTGTTGAATTTGTATATTTACCCTGAAAGGGATGGGACTCTTATGGCATATCTACATTTGAGCTGGGAGGCATCTTTCCGAGTCTGTTTATATATACATGCACTAGCTCTGCCCAAGCTGAAATACTCTGTCCAAAATAGCAGAGTGTCTGTGGCAGCACAAGGAACTGTTTGAACTAGCCACCCCAAATACAGTCTCACCCAGCATGCTGGATATGTGCACAGGTAGCTCACTGGAGCTGCTGCCAATGCTGCTATTTTTAGCTAGCTCAAGCAGGGCTGTCTACCTCAGCTGTCTATATCGTACCTCGGCTGGAGGGTCATGTCATGACACAGACTGCTGGAGGGAGTCTGGAGGCAGGTGAGGCCCCTAGACTAGAGAGACCTCTGAACTAATTCAGTATGGCAATTACTATGTTCCATGGAACCAGGATTGTTTCAGAGCTTGATGAATTCCCTGTACTAAAGGTTTACAATTTAGGGGGCTGATCATGTGATGTTGAGCACCCTTAGTTCTCATGGGGAGTTAGTGGGAAATGGAGGTGCCCAGCACCTCACAAGATAAGGCCTTGTGTTAGTCGAGCTGAAGAAACGATGAAATTTGGGATACTAGCTTAAGAAAGAAAAGCTGTGAGCACATTCTGGACAGTGGTAGGTGAGATGGTATAGCTGGAGGAAGTGCAATGTAAGAGCAGATTTAGTCAGAGGATGGTTGGCAGATGAATTTGGAAATGCCCCCAAAAAACACACCCTCACATAGATGTAGTTATGCTGGCAAAAGTGTTTTTGCTAGAATAGTTTATTTCATTTAAGTAACTGGCAAGAGCACTTTCTCAGTGGTCTAAGCTGTCTTTTAAATTAAGAGGGTTTTGCCAAAGCAGCTTTACCAATAAACCTTTTCTACGTTAACATGAGCATGGCCTGATTCTACAGGTCAAATTCTGCCCTCAGTGACACATTTGTCTTCAGTTAGGCCCCAACAGGCTTGTGTGGCAGCATTATTTGCACAGGTGTAACACTTAAAATTTAAAATTAAAATTCTTCAAAGTGTCTGACGAAGTGGGATTTTCTCCCACGAAAAGCTCATGCGATAAATAAATTTGTTAATCTTTAAAAGTGCCAGAGGGCTCCTTCTTTATTTTTGCTTAAAATTTAGTAACCACTTCTGTTTGATTCTGTACAAGATGCAAGGGACACACTCATACTCTTAGGTCTAACAGAATTTTCAGATGATTTTAGCACCACATTTAGCAGACGTGCATTTGATGACATTTTAGGGAACTGGTCTGTTGAGGTGGTGTTTTCATAATGGTCAATTTTTGAAATACAAGGCAGTTGAAAATTCCACTGTTCTGCAGAGTGAATTTCATTAGCTAATAATGAGATTGGGTATGATTTTTAGGTTCCATAACTGTATTAAATTATTTATTATAGGGTTGTCTGCAGTAGGGGACTGGCTCAGTGATCCAGGAGATGCCTTCCTGTCTACCCCAAAGCTATACCGTTGCCTTGTAATCCTTACCTGTAACACCTCCTTTATTCCACTGTTATTAGGCCTAATCTATGCTACAGAGTTGGGTTGATATAAGCTGCCTTAACTGTGTTAGCGTCTACATTAAAATGTCACTTCCACCCATGTAAGTTGCCTGCTATTTTCATAACTCTACCTCCACAAGAGGCATAGTGCTTGGGTCAAGATAGTTACGGTGACACAATCTCCATATAAATACTGCATTACACTATGTTGTCTGGAACCATAGGGCTGAAAGGGACCTCATGAGGTCATCTAGTCCAACTCCCTGCTAAAAGCAGGACCACTCCCACTAAATCATGCCAGCCAGGGTTTTGTCTAACTGGACCTTAAATATCTCCAAAGACAGAGATTCCACCATCTCCCTAGGTAACCCATTCCAATGCTTCACCACCCTCCTAGTGAGACAGTTTTTCCTAATATCCAACCTTGACATCCCCCCCTGCAACTTGAAACCATTGCTTCTTGTTCTGTCCTCTGTTACCCTCGAGAACAGCCTAGCTCCCTCCTCTTTGGAGCAACCCTTCAAGTAGTTGAAGGTTGCTATCAAATCTCCCCTCAGTCTTCTCTTCTACAGACTAAATAAGCCTAGTTTCTTCAGTCTTTCCTCATACGTCATGTGCCCCAGCCCCCTAATCATTTTCATTGCCCTCCGCTGGACTCTTTCTAATTTGTCCGCATCCTTCCTGTAGTGGGGAGCCCAAAACTGGACACAGTATTCCAGATACGGCCTCACCAGTGCCGAATAGAGGGGAATTATCACATCCCTCGATCTGCTGGCAACACTCCTACTGATGCAGCCTGTTGGTTGTCAGCCCCGTGAAGGGATCACAGCTTGCACCTGGCACCCCAACAGCTCAGGCTGTGAGTCCTGTGCAATGCTCCATCCATCTGTGCCCCACACAGGTAAGTTGGTCGAAGCCCTCTTGGTGAAGGTGCACACCGCTGACAGAAAGAGCATGGTATGGGTGTGCAACATTGTTTTAATTATTGTGGTCGCTATGTGCCAACTTAAGTGGACTTAATTTTGAAGTGTAGACTTGCCCTTAGTCTTTGCTGAGGAAAGTAAGCCTACCTTTAAACACATTTGGAAATGAACAGGACTATTCCGAGTTTAGAAGAAAACCCTCAACAGGCTTTCATATGTTGGCATGTCACACTTCTTACTTCCCTTCTGGAGATAGATAACTGTGCAAAATGACAAATATGTGCATCTCAGTGGGACTACTCAGATACTTAAAGTTAGGTACATAATTGTACATCTTGCCAAATTGGGACCTTAAGCTGCAGTAAACCTATTTCTCACTCTCAGATGTTTGTTTGTGGTTTTTCATTTGCCCAACTTTCAAGCACAGAACACTCTGGTATCTTGTATTCTCTTATCTAAGAAAGATAATACTTTCACAGAACTCTAAAAATTTCTCTGGTAAGAAAAAACATAGGAAGTGGAAATGAATGCGAATAAAAATCATATGATGAATTTATTCATATAATCTCTCTTTTTAAATGACTCATGGGATAAGAATGCAGGGAATCCCTAGATTTTCCAAATCCCTTGTTTGGGTGCATAATTAACACAGCTCACTCTCTGATAGGCTTCTTTTTTTTTTGTCCTTGCTTAGGTAGACAACCATTATCCTTCTATGGAAATAACACAGTTAATTGTGCAAATAAATACTAGCAATGAGACTTCTGTCTTTCAACAGTCAAGAATTTGGGTGTGGGCTTCGTTGTAAATTCCAGTGTGGCTCCCCGACATAATAAAATTCACGCAACATTAAGCACCAATGGATCCCACAATACTTTAAAAGCCCCTTCAACAAAGATTCTCAGGAGGTTTATAGGATTGATGTGTTGTTTTCTTCATGTCTAGGGATAAATAACATGTATGTATGTCATTTTGTGTGCTATTAACTCACCTGTAACAGTAGCTCATTTACAGGGCAGCTGATGTTACAGCTCAAAAAGCGTGTTATTTTTGTCTCTCAACATACATTATTCTTAAATTATTTATAACCACACTGTCAGTTGGTGGTATGGGACTTAGTTATAGAGAAGTGGAGCACTGAAAGCTCCATCTGTTGGAATGAGTCTGATAGAGAAATCAACAGTGATGAAAGTACACCACCACCCTATAAGAACTCACTATTGATGTGCATTGCTAATCAGCTCAGTCGAACACCACATGCAGCAAAGCAGTTGACAGCTGAGATTTATTTTCTTGTTGTGTGGTTGAAATGTGTAAATGCCAGACACATTGAGCAGAGTACATATCCCTTGTTGACACCTGGGAATAAAACATCTCCTGGAAAAAGTTGTTATATACCTTACAGACTGTTATATATACCTTACAGACTGCAGCTTTCTTTCATAATGCATGTAAAACTGCATAGCTATTGAGCAGGAATTGTCATCTTTATTTGTCTGTACAGCACCTAGCACAGTAGGCCCTGATCTCTGACAGGAGTACCTAAGTGCTACTGCAATGCAAATACTAAATATATTATTTGATTAGTGGTTTCTCAGTGTTGAGAACAATGAATGAAATATACATAGTATTTGTAGAGCACCTGTTACTGTAGTATCTAGGCATTGGGAATCAACATTTTAAAATTGTTTGCCTCAATTTAAGCAGCTAACTCTGAAAATAGGGACATAAATAAGCAGCTTCTGAGCACCTACAACTCCCACTGATTGCAGTGACTATTGTTGGTTGAAAGCCTCTGAAAATCAAACCAGCTATCTGGATGCTAAAACAGACCCCTTAACACAGGAGCACAGGATGAATGCGTAATTGTGCTATAAACACAATGCTTTTATTATAGTGCAAAGACTTATTGCGGAACAATTCTCTAGTGTAGACATGGGCTAATCCAAGATGTCTGGATCAAAATTAGATGTCTACCAAGTTTGAGGTTATTTAGATCAGGGTTTAATTGTAGCCCACCTTGGGGGGGGGGGGGTTGGTTTGGTTTTATTTTTGTCTTTACAGCATCTGTCAAACTACAGGTGTGTCCCAAAGCAGGGAAGCTGCACATAATTTTGGCAGCCATCAGTGATCTGGTAGTATTAGTAATAATAATAGAAAACTTGCTGGAATATCAGTATGCTATTAAGTAACTTTTTTCTCAGTAGGTTGATAGCCTTTATTTTTAACATTTTCCTCCTTATGCCGATCTCCCTTTTTCTAATTTCCCCAAACCAGGGATATTGCATTTGTTGTAAGAGTTTTTATCCCCTTTTCTCACTGCCTAAGGACCCACATAGTTATTTAATGCATACTTCTTAAGGCATGCAACCTGCTAACATCTTTCAAAGTCAATGAACATATTTCTCTGTTATACTGCCATCCTGAAATGAAATAGACATCTTGCCACAGGGGACACCAACTGCTCTGAGTGACAGGCCTCGGTATTGTGATTAATCTGCCAAATACCTTTAGTGACTTAAAGGAATTCGTGACAAACACATCAACATGGCCTCTCATCCAATATGGTGCAAGGAGAAGTCTCATGGACTGCAAGATTTCCTTTCATCTACTATGCATTACTGAGACAGATGCACTGCTTGGAATCTTGGCCTCTATTTAACTTGCAAGTTATTAGGCTTAGTTAAGAAAAGTGTTGGGACACTTAGGCTGCCGCTACAAACAGATACAGACATCATTACTGAAAAAAGATCCAGAAGCTATAGGATCTTCACTGACCGTTCAGGCCTTAGTGTAGACATGAAAATAGCCTGGAGGAAATAAAAGTAATCCAAATGTCAACTCAGACTTCCATTTTTCCAAAAAGGGAAACAGCCGTTGTTGTCTTCTTCTATATTTTTAACTTGACTCCCCCGATGTCTTTCCATGCTTTATTGAGGCAACCTGAATAGAAATTCTAGTTGCACACACTTTTCACTCCCCATTGGCAGGTAGATTTTAGAACAGAACTATTGGTCTACATGCTGTTAGTGCTCTGGAAGCAATCAAGAGAACATTCGAAGAGTCTTGTTTTCCTACATCAAGAGCAATCTCATACCTCTATCTGAATGTTATACTCCAAATAAATGATTGAATCTTTCTTCTATGTTGAGAGAACAACAAAACAAGAAAAAGTGACACAGGGTGCTTTCTTATTGGCTATGTCTACACTTACTAAAGTTAGTTCGAATTAGTTAATTCAAACTAATTTTAGTTAGTTCAAATTAACTTAATTCAAACTAGCAAAATTTAGTTTGAACTAAGCCAGTGCCATTCATGGCACTGGCTTAGTTCGAATTAGCAAATTGCATTGAGTTCAATGGGCCGCTTAGTTCGAACTAAGGAATTAGTTCGAACTAACATGGCCACATTGGTTAATTCAAACTAACTAGTTCGAATTAACCCTTAGTTTGAATAGCATATTCGAATTTATTAGTCTGAATTAAGGAAGCCTTTAATTCGAACTAATTAAAGCCTAGTTTAGCCATGGCTTTAGTTAGTTAGTTGGAACTAAGCTTCCTTAATTCGAACTAACTTGCCAGTGTAGACATAGCCATTGAGATTTTGCTATGTGTGTGTCTCTCTCTAGCAAGGCTGCATCTGAATGCACAAAATGTCTGCCTGTCACTGTAATGAGTAAAGACATTTCTCTTCATTTAAAGCTGCAGAATATAGAAAAATAGATAACTTAGTTTCTTGACAAAATCCAAAAAGCCAGTAAGCTACTATCTTAGGTTCCTCAAAATCTCTCCTCAAAACTCACCTCTGCTGGAAGGCAGAACATTGGTATCTGACAACAGCTAGGAATTGTGTGCACAACTAGCAATGCTCAAGGATCCCATTACTGTTACCTCCCTTACTCCTCTTCCCACATCTGTTTGTCACACTCGCCTGTTACATTTTGTCTTTTAGATGTTAAGTTCTCTGAGGCAGGGGCTATTGTAGGTTTGTACCATGTCTACCACAATGGGACCTGGCCTGGGAGAGACCTCTGTAAGCTATTAATAATAAAAGAAAACTTTAGTAACAAAAATCACAGTTCATACCCACTATAGATGTAATCAGAAACTAGTGGAATTTCTACTGGAGATATAATGAAGGAACTGTGTCTTAGAAACTGAAACCTTTTCAATAGAATTGTGTGTGAGAGAGTTCAAGTTAAAAAGGAAGCCTCTGGGAAAAGATCTGCATGTATATCGGTATGCTGGTGGGAAAACCAAACAGCTTTTAATTTATTTTTTTTTAAGTCTTGCTAGAAATAAGGTCACAACCCCTTACTTCCCCTGTAAAACTTGAAACAGAAAATGAAGGATTTCTGGTAACATTCTGGAAAGAAGTCAGACAAGGTTTTCCACCAGAGACAAATGTAAGCACAATATTGTGAGATTTGAAGTCTTTTTCTGAGCAATAATACTTCTGTTCACATAAAGAGTAGCTTCTCACTGCTCTTCTTGTCTCCTCCCTTCCCACTGTCTGTGTTGCATCTCCGTGTTGTAAGCTTTTTGAATAAGGGCCATCTCTCTGTTCTGTTTTGCTCCTCACACAGTGGAACCCTGAACTACAAATAGTGCCTAGAGGCACTATTATACAATAGTTATACAAATTAATTATAATAGACAATGGGCAACATTCATGACACCATGATGAGGGTATAATTCATATCTAACTGGATAATATTCACTTTGAGTCACAGATTTCTTTAAAGTCCGAAGGGACTCTTGTAAACAGGTGTTACTTGACCTGCCAACACAGACTATAGAACTTCCCTGAGTTAATGCTTGTTGGACTTAAAACAGATCCTCTTAGAAAAAACATCCATCTTGATTTTAAAATTAATCAGTGGTGGAAAATCAATCACAATCCTTGGAAAGGTATACTAATTGATTACCTCCCCTTGTTAAAAATGTGCACCTTATTTCTACTCCATTTGTTCTCCAGACAGAATTTAATGGAAAAGGAAATCTGGTCCACTGTCTAGGTTTTCTTTACAGAAGGGCCATTCATCAATTCAGTAGAATTGATATGACCGTGTAAATACTGGATACCATTTAACCAGTTCTTGTTAACATCAATTGTAAGGATCAAGAAACTATCAAGTAGCTTAATGAGCGATCACCATGTTGCTTGCAATCTGCAGCAGTGGTTTTCAACGGCAAACTGATATGCCATGAGAACTGTCTAAATGTGCTATGAAATTTTGATCAAAGGTAATGAAAATCAATGTAAAACATTGTTTCATCTTAAACAATATTCTATCCAACCAAATTACAGCTCATAAAACTTGTGAAAATTAATCATCAAATTAAAAGCAAGGTATCTGTCTTTCGATTCTAAAATGTGAACAATCTAAATGTAGGTGACCCAAGGGCAAAATTGGGATGACCTGTATTTTTTTCCAGGGGATTTGAAACAATGCATTTGATCTTTCTTTAGCTTGTTGCATGCACTATGTTGCAAACCACTCTAGTAAGACCATAACCATAGTAAATGTGATGTTTATGAGCAATCTATTCAGGTGAAAAAAGTAGGTGTGCCATGAAATTTTGTCTCACTGAAGTGTGCCATGTTACTGAAAAGATTGGGAACCACTGATCTACAGATATAAGGCTAAATATGGTAGCTTTGAAGCTACTGAGGGGCAGCTTTTGGGCAGTAACTGCCTTGGTGTATTAGGGCAGTCGGAGGGAAGAAAGGGTAGTCCCTGCACTGCACTGACCGGAATCTAGCAAGTTTGTCCCCTGTTTGTGCCTTCAGTGCAGCACAGTGCTACTTACAAGGAAAAAGAGAGGAGCAGAGTGAGAACAGGAGGGGCTGGGCATGGATTCAGGAACATGCTGCTTTTTCTCCAAGGCTGGTGGAGCCAATCATTCAGAACTACACTTTGGAGGTCCATTGACGCCCTCTACCTCCCTCCAGAGCACAGGATAGAGTGTTGCCCCCTGTGCTTAATCACTAAAGGCTGGTCTACATTGGCAGCCACGATTAACAGGAAATACGTCTCCCATCGACATACTTATGTGGGCGAACCATGGCATCCTCATAGTGCTGCACCAATGGGATATGGACACAGCCTTTCTCCTTTCGGGGAAGTGGACTAATCAAGTCAACCAGAGAGCACTCTCCAACTGACTGAATGGATCTACACAGATCCACTCAATTGATGCCGCTGCATCGACCCCTGTCGCCGCAGCGGTGTAGATGTATCCTAATTCAATGGTCATAGCTTCCAAAGTCTTGCCTAAATGGGGGAGACTGACTGGCTGTCATACCAGTCCAGAATAATGTCCCCAAATGGATGCTATTCCAGAATAAAAGTAATTTTATGCTGGAAAAGTACTTTATTTCAGAAAAATTACTCCACTCACAAAGCAAAGTTTATAGAACAGTGTCCACGTTTCCCCATGGGCTATACGGTGTGTCTAAAGACCCTAGCTTTAGAGCTGTTATATGGTTGGTTGTGCCCTGTAAAATAATACAGTTGTAACTGCATTAAGAGGCATATTGTAATCCTATTAAGATTACTTTTGAGGAACATGTGAGGCATAATGCAGATTACCTGCATTTAACTAACTACTTTAGTGTTGCTTAACTTATTTGCTATGTGACGCAAGATAAACCTTCAGTGCTGCCCCCCTGCATGGCACATTCCAGTAAACATTCCATTGCAGTTTAGATGACCTCATGCCTTAAGTCACTGGACCTAAGGCTCCACAAATTTGGCTCAGTCCCTGAATCACCATAGACTTCCCAAGTGAACTTTGGGACAGCCTCAGTTCCTCAAACTTCCTGCATCACAGGGGCGTCAGGAGAATAAAGTGGATTGTGTGTTAGTTGTTCAGATACTATGATGATGGGAGTCCTGTAAGTGCATCAAGGGTGGTAGTGGACTGCAGCGACGTTTTATCCCAGTGGATATGTCTGCACTGCTTCTCAGAGTGGATAGATGGAAACATGCTAGCTCTGCACTGTCCCCCACCACCCTTCAGTATGTACTCAGGTGGCTAGCCTGAGTCACCACGGCACTACACTGCTATTTTTAGAGCAGAAGCTTGACCGGAGCTAGCACATGTCTGTTTACTCACTAGCTGGAAGCATGCTTCCAGCTACAGAGTGTGGACATACCCTTTCCTGCAGCCTCAGGATATTAGATACAAAGGGGTTAAACCCAAGGCTATAAGTTTTCACACTGACAATGGAAGAATGTAATACAGCTGTAATTGGAGTCCAGACCCCAGGTAGCTTTTTTTTTTTTTTTTTTAAAGTTGTTCACACCACAGTAGTAGCATACATCTCTTGTTATTACAACCATAGTTATTTCTATTGTACCAACAATTTTGAAATGAAATATCCACCCTGGAATTATACAGTCCTGCTCCACTTCTTCCCCATCCCTTCTAACTTGTCCCAGTCCCGTCTCTTCTCTATTTCTGGCTTCTTGTCCCAGCCCTCTAAAAGTAGGGAGATCATGGAGTTGATGTGAAGTACCAGGCTCTTACATGAAGAGGTCTTATTAGCCAATCAAATTATCCAAATGTGGGTAAACAAAACACCTACTTTAAGTACAGCTAGTCTCTTTGTCCACTCATTCCCAATTCTCCCCCTCCCCCAGCCCATTTCCTTTTCAGATCTGTCTTCCCTCTATCCCATTTTCCCTCAGCTGATTCCTAGCTCGTCTGCCACCATGACACCAGTTTTTCATCCGATCAGTTTCTTTCCCCCTCCACCAGCCAACCAAATCTGTCACCCCACTCCTCTATCCAGCTCTGAGTCTCAGTCTCATTGCCCAGCCAACACCACCTAAAATAATGTGTATATGTTACGTGTGTTTGTTCTGTATATGGATGTATATGGTACAGCTAAAATACATATGCCATGTATATGGTCTGGCCCAGGCTATGTTGCAACACTGGAATATAGAACCATAACTTACTTGTAGTATGCATGCAATAAGTTCAAAGTTGACTGATTTCAGTAAATCTTATCACAGACATATTCTTAATATATTACACTTAGAAAATGTTTGTAATATTCATACATGCTTAAAACTCAACTATTTTAAAGAAAAGACAAATCTGAGTTCCTTTTCCTTTGACTTTTCAGTCCAGTTTCAAGTCTAGATAGGGGTGGAGATTTTGATGACTTTCTTGTGTGTGTGTGTGTGTGTGTGTGTGTGTGTGTGTGTGTGTGTGTGT
>ML685780.1:24770425-24793250 GCA_007922175.1 Pelusios castaneus
GTGTGTGTGTGTGTGTGTGTGTGTGTGTGTGTGTGTGTGTGTGTGTGAATAAGAATTGAAAGCACTTAAATAGGTGAATGGATGAGTGAGGTGACTAAAGCTCAGTGTGGACAAGATGTAGATAAGTGGGGGAAGGATGGTCTAGAGGTTAGGGAATTAGCTTGAGGTTTAGAGACCTAGGTTTAATTCCCTACTCTGCCACAGACTTCCTGTGTGGCCTTGGACAAGTAACTTATCTTCTTTGCCTCAGTTCCACCTCTAAAATGGGGGCAACAGCATTTCCCCACACAGGGGTGTTGTGAAGATAAACATTCTTCATCATGAGGTACTACTACTGTAATAGGGTCCAGATAAATACTTCAGATTGTGCTTCATGGGAAGTACCCAATTGGGGTTTCCGCTTCTAAATGTTGGTATTCTTGAAGATTTTGGCTTTTTGACCTTATATGCTCACACTGTATACTCAGAAACCCATTGGATTCAATGATGTCCTATTTTAAAAAGCCAGCGAATCTTAGATTGTGAACTCTATGGACCAGGTGCCATCTTTGTTTTGTCTTCATAGCACCCAGGGCAATAGGGTTCTGATCCCTGATTTGGGACCACAAATGCAGTAGAAATATTTGATTCAGTATTTATATATAGAAGTAGATCCTGCCATGAGGTGCCCTGAGGCAAAGAGGTTGTAGAATGCCTCTTCCCACTCCCATGTAAGAATGGAAGCAGGATATGTAGTAGTGAATGTTGGGAAGGGGACGTGACTCCTATGCCAACCCATGCACTTTAGCGTCAAGGGGGAGAGGGCTCTCAAACGAGCATGTGAGCTACTCTCAACCCATGTCATTCATAACTTGCAGTCATAGACTCATAGACTTTAAGGTCAGAAGGGACCAATATGATCATCTAGTCTGACCTCCCGCAAAATGCAGGCCTCAAGACCTCACCCACCCACTCCAGCAAGAGGCCACCAACCTATGGCTCAGTTATTTACCTCCTTAAATCGTGATTTAAGGACATTAAGATAAAGAGAATTCACCGGTAGGTGAACCATGCCCTATGCTACAGAGGAAGGCGAAAAACCCCCAGATCCCAGGCCAATCAGCCCTGGGGGAAAATTCCTTCCCAACCCCAAATATGGCGATCAGTTAAACCCTGAGCACGTGGGCAAGTCTCAACAGCCAGTTACCCAAGAAACAATTCTCTGTAATAACTCAGAACCCACCCCATGTAGGCTCCCCTCTTAGGCCACTTGTATATCCACCACACGTAGCCAAATATCAGTCAATTTCCAAAATAGGGTAATCATACCATCCCCTTCTTCAGACTTTATCCTGGCCATGGTTCCCTAAAGTAAGGACAGCATTTTGCCCAGAAAATGAGCCAGAAAATTGACCCCACAATAAGGACAGACTTCTCAAGTGCTCCTGCCATTTTTATGGGCACATTCCTCTTATTTGACAGACAGTATGTGTGTGGTTTCTTTTTTTTTTTTTTTTCAACCAAGGCTGATATCTAGTATTGCCAGATCAAGATTGTCATGAAAATCCTTGAAGTCCTAGCAGTGGATGGCTTTATCAGGAGTCCCTCCCCCCGCTTTGCTGTTTAGCAGGTGCCATGGTTACAAACCTCGCTAGACTGATGGAGGAAACAATGCAAGGAAAACAGGATTTGCATGGCTCCGGCTGTGCTGCCCCAAGAATTCCCGGAAGTGATTGTACTTTATGAAACTGTCTGTGCACTGCTAGATTGTCTATAGCTTTTAAGGTCAGGTCGTATCGCACTGCGTTTGAAATGCCTTTTGTAATAATGAAAACTGTTTATGAACCAGAGAACATGCTGTATTGTTTACGCTGAGGTTTGGTTAAAAGGTGCTATGCTTCAGCCTGTTTTTCAGGATGGCATAAGGAATCTATCATGGCCCTGTTGGCATCAGTTAAGGATCAGTTCAAAGGGGGATTGTCCATCATGTCAGTTGCAATATCTCAGTGCATGAAGAAAGTCACGCAGCAAGCACAGCCCTGGGTATGAAAAGCTAAGGAAAGTGCAGAAGGAAAAGCTCTGATGCCTGTGAGGTTTGTATTTATTAGTTTCCAGAGTTTCCTGCAGTAGCTAAGCTGTCCCTCCCCCGAGAGGGGTGAGGTGCTACCCCGTAACTGCTGCTTTCAAACTTAAGGGAAGGGAAACAAATGGAAAAAAAGGGATTTTTGTTTACAAAAAAAGGGATTTTTGTTTTGTTTGTGGGACTACAATGGCATCTGCCTATTAGTAAGAGTGTCGGGAAGCAGTCATAAATTCAAGGTTCCCTCTTTGCTGACTCCCTGATGCTTTAATAATAGCAAAGGTTGGTTGGTGCCAACATGGGTCTATGAAACCGAGGTCAAAACAATAGATTTCTAAACCTGGTGCATTTCACAGAAATTCTCACACGCTATTTCCAGTGCCTGATCAGTTTAACACTACTTAGGCTAACGATAGTGGCATAAAGCCTCCAGAAACCAATTTAGGCCGCTCAGGAAATGACTGAAGATTTTTCTGCAAGCCTCTTACTTCATCTTCTACTTGAAGTCTACATACACTTATTAACTGAAATAGATGTTAGCTCCACTTTTCCTCAAGTTGCTGATGCTATAGCAAACTCTGCTGTCTGGAAGTAGGGTGCCTGGGCAGCCTGCCAATTACTGACATAGCACTGGGTTTTAAATATTCCAGAACTTGGTATGTCAAAGTGGTAAAAAGGAACAATCTTTGCTTTGAATGGCAGCTAATAGGTTACAATCTAATGGTTAAAAGAGAATTTCTCCTCAGCAATCATTTTGATGTCGCTGATGGTAATGTCTAGTTGTCAAAGACATGACAGTCAATTAACAGTCAGAAGACAAATTGCAGGAATTAAGTGGTTGGTTTGAGGAATGAGGCTTGAATTAATGATCAGAACAGAATGAAAACTGCCAAAGCTGATAAATCCATGACAAAGTATTGGAAGCACACTGCAGTCAGGGTAGATCAAGGGGACTTGAAGTTAGCATATGGTATTCAATCAACATCAAACAATCACCAAAAAATCGAGAAGTCAAGTGTGTGTCACATCAAACAAATATTGTGAGACTGGAATCAGGATATGAATCCAGACATTTAGAGAGACAGTTTCTATTAGACCAGATGTTCTGGTTTTGGACACAGGCCATAGTTGTGAATGTGTACACTCCAGACTCTGAGCACCCAGCCAGGAAGGAGAGGGGAATGAATCCAGAACCCCTACATCTGAGGAAAGGGCTGGAAGAGTAGCATCTCTCCAATAGCTCCCCTTCATCCATAGTTCCTTTGGAAAAGGCGAAAAAGAGGAGACACTGTTTCCGCTCAGAAGATAGGGTGGAACCTGACAGCTAAATTGCCTGGCATCTCATTCTGGTTGCAGCAGGAGCAACCTGGCCTGACCTGTTAAGTGCTTGGGAATATGTCTTGGTCGCAGGACATGCCAAACGAGATGAAGAAAAATTAGCCCAGGGAGGGGAAAAAATCTCCTAGATAGCCAGTATCAGACCATCTTCAAAGGTAGCTGGAGAGAGAACATGTTCACCCTGAAGGTAACAAGAGGAGTAACTATAGTGTAGTGATGGAGCGAGAAAGAGAACAACAAACAGAACACGTTTTTTGCATAATAAACAATCATCTCAGATGTCAAGAGGTGAGACTGTTGCCAAGCTTTCTCATCTTCCTGGTGCTTTGTTCTCCCTGTCATCCTCTGCATCCACCTGTTAGATCCTTTCCATAAATGAAGATTGTGTGCAATGGTTGGCAGAGGTATGGGCATTGAATGCAAAGCCAACAGCGTTCCATACTGGGGTTTTTGATCTGTGAGTGGGGCTTCTAAACATTATTTTAATAGCAGCAGCCACCTAGAAAATTAATACAGGAAGAGGCACTTTTTTCTGCTGCCCTTAGTCCTGGAACAGTTTGAAAGAACCCTTAGATTACAAATTCCTTTTGCAAAGGGTGATTACCCCTCCCTGACAGAGAAAGCAGAAAACACCAATCACATCCTTTTTCCATCACAAGGAGGAGACTGTGGATCAAGGAAATCTGTCTGATAACTTGGCTGGGTTATTTTTTCAAAATAAGTTGTTCTTTCCTCCTCTATGCATGTTACAAAACATTTTCAAAGTAGAATGCAGTTCAAAATACAGTGCCTCTAATTTTTGCAAGAATCAGTTCACTTTTATCTTAATATGTGTATAACAAGCAAATTGTGGTTATATTACAACATAATCTCTGGATTTATGAGAGATTATGATAATCTGTAACCCACTAATCCCCATTTTTGTCCTCTGCAGGAGGTGTTAACAGGTCACTTCACCTTTCATGGCCCCTTAATTTAGCACAAGTAATTAAGATATATGCTATCTGTTCCACCTTGTAGTCACCTGTGACACTCTGAATATCTTGCTCAGACCTGAAGAATAGCTCTGTGTAGCTTGAAAGTTTCGCTCTCTTCAACAGAAGTTCATGTAATAAAAGATATTGCCCCGCCACCTTGTCTTTCTAATATCCTGGGAACAATAAAAATACAACACGGCAGACAACATAACCTCTTGATTTAATCTTTTGTATTGAATATTTTTTTTTTTTAAAAAAAAAGTTAATTCCAGGCATTCAAAAATCATGAGTCAGGCAGCAAAGAATTATGTTTGGCTAAAAATATTATAATTCTTTCAAAGTATCCCATTTTTTTATTTGCTTTCTGGTTTCTAAGCATTGAGTGTGCTTAGTTCACGTTCTGAAGATTTTTCTCTGCAGCATTAAGGTTGATACATCCTTCATGGCAAATTCCAACAGAGTCTGGCTTCCTTTCAAATCAAGTGTCACCCAGATCATACTCTGACAATATGCTTTAAGGGGGTCTGACTGTATGGGCTTGTCAACATTGAAATTGCTCCATTGATTCCATGGATCAAAGCAGCGGGATCAATTGAACAGCCAGTGGAGACCTGCTCAATCAATCCCGGAAATGCTTTCCATTCGATGCAGTAACTCCACCCCACAGAAAAGAGTAATGCTGCATCAAACGGAGAGCATTTTGCCAGTGCAGTCGAGTGAAGATGCCACAGTATGGGAAGGTAAGTAAGTGGATGGGAGATACGCAATCTATGTACTGCAGAATGTGCATCTCCCATTGACCCAGAGCGGCAGTATAGACTATGCCTATATAAAGTTTGTCCATCACCTGGCAATCCTCCTGTGCAGCTGAGGCTTTGTGATTGCAGTCCCCACAGCAGCATTCCTTTCATGTGTGCTTTGGAATTCATTGATCTCTCATCTCTATGGTATGTCCTTACAAGTGGAGCTGTCAAAACTGAACCGGTATTGATGGAGGGATTGTTGCATTCAACTTGAAATAGCTTTGTTTTTAATTTTGTCTTTCCACATACTTAATATGGAGCAGCTAGCAAAAATGAAGAGAATGGGAAAACATCAATCCAGTGTTTTCACCCTTCCTCAGTACCCACATGTCACTTTCAAGCAAAATGGTTGGTATTACTATCCATCTATAGATCCTCAGCTTCATAGCAAACTTGATGTCACAACAAGTGCGTCTACACTTGTAAATTAAGTCGCCTTAAACTTGCTTAAATCGACTTAATTTACTCTGCGTCTACCCTATACTTTCCTTAAGTCGACTTAAGCAGCTGCGTATGTCGACTTAAGGAAAAATTAAGTCGACTTTCTTAAACCTCATTTTAAGTCGACTTTGCTGGCTAAATCGACTTTAGAAAGTCGACTTAGCCAGTATAGACGTGGAGTAGCCCTAAGTCGACTTTAAGTCCACGGCTTCCCCATTGCCCTCCCTGCCAGGGTTGCTGGCACAGCCACAGCCTGGCATGGGCCAGAGCCCTGCCCATCCTGCCCCTATGCCCTGCCAGGGTCCCTGTCCCCCTTTGCCAGTGTGAACGCTCTAGGTCGATTTTGTAGGGTCCCCTCTAAGTCGACTTAAAATTTGAGTGTGGACATGCTAAATCGACTTAAATTAACAAGTGTAGACATAGCCAACATGTCCACAGCAGCCACTGAAGGGCCCAAAATGTGGCAGTAGCTGCTGTTACATGAGCATCCACATCTTTCAGGTAGCTTCCAGCACTGTCTGTGATGCTGCCCGGAAACTTAACAGTTTCCACCTGGTTGATGTTCTACCCAAACATATTAATGTTGAACTGGTTGTAATCTGGAGCTGAAATCTTCCATGGTAGTAGCCAGGAACTTGTTTTTTGTCCAGATTAATAACCAGATCAATGCATGCTGCTTCTTGCCTGACCGGTTTGGCCATCTACTGCAGTGATTTCATCAAACTGAACCAAAAAACAGTCACCTGTGTGTTCAAGATCTCAAAGTAGAATGGTCTAGAAATGTATTTCATTTTAAACATTGCAAGACCTATGATAGAATTGTGAGAGTTGGCAACACCATGCACGCATTCTTCAAAGAGCAGCATGAAAGCAGCAGTATTTGGAGATTCTGTTCTGGGCCATTTTATAACAGAGAAATTCAATTTTTCATGAATTTCCTTGAAACAGCTATTTTCACATTTAAAACATGCAATATTAGAAACTTTCTATGCCCCATCAATAAAATCTAACCCTATTGTTGAGACCAGTTGAAATGTTTTTCAAGTTTGCTGTCTTTGACAAACTGGATGACTTTTTGAAAAGTACAACCCTTTTAACTAGTATGTAAATATCTTCCAAAGACGACTAGTTCTAGGCTAGTTACCTCAAGGGTGCCTGATTTTCTGAGGTCTTAGCTGAAGTGCCCCAAAATTGAGGCATTCATAGATACTAGTCACGTTTGAAAATCTTGGCACATGAGCAAATGCATGTAAAATATTAGCTAATTTATATTGTGTAGCTACTAATCAAGATCTGGGCTCCATTGTACTAGGCACTGTATAAACAAACAAGACCCTGCCCTGAAGAGATTAATGAGAGCTTAATTCAGTAATAGAAAAGTGATGAGGACAACAAAGGGAATTTTAAAAAGAACATTGACATACGTGGGACTACTCACACATTTAAAATTAAGCTCTATCAGGGCCAAATGCTCACACAGTGCTGGATAAAGCCCTATTTTGGGTCTCTATATTTAATTTTTTATATTTGTTCAATAATGTTGAAGAATAATTTTCAGACTACATGCAGTTTTTAACACTGTTCCATGCAATAGTTCATTATTTGTTGTCAGTTTATGATATATGATTGTTTTTGTTATTTTTTGTTTCCCGGTTGGATAAAATAATTTTTATTCAGAAGAATAATTCATGTGCTTCTAATATGAATTAATAAAGTTTTCAACATTCACCAATCCTTTATTAAATACATAATTGCCCATGTATTCTTGAATGATGAATATTGTGATCTTATGAAAACAGCAAATCAAATTTCTCATTGATCTGAGAATAGATTCTCAAGTCTTTAAAAATTTGACCAAATGTATTATGTCTGTATAAGACATACTTGTATAGATTGTGCATACTATGCAGTACATAATAAAATATCACATGTTCTTTAAACAGAAGTTTTCTTCCATGTACAGTACAGGGAGAAGCTGATCATGATACTCATTGTCTTTTACATAAACTCCCTAATTTCTGCCGAAAGGTGAGATACAAAAGGTAATTGTCATGAGAGGGTATAATTTGAACTACTTGTATATATCTCTGAGTTCTAAACAAACTCTAAACACTAAGGAAAAAGACTTAGGTGTCATTGTAGGCAATTGACTCTAAACCACTACCAAAACGTGAATAAAATATTAGTATTTACAGGGTCTATTTAGCATTTATGAGGAATGCAATATAAATACTAAAATAACATGCTATTTCTATAAATTATTCATTTACTTCACCAGATTACCTTGCTTGATTATGGTGACCAGAATCAAGCAAGGTAATCCGGTGAAGTAAATGAATAATTTAGATAAATAGCAAGATGTGTGTGTGTGTGTGTGTGTGTGTGTGTGTGTGTGTGTGTGTGTGTAAAAGAAGTATGGATCCTACAGAACTTAACACCATTCTCATGAACGTTGCAAATATAGGATGTCCAATTCTCCTGCATTTGCAGACCTTCAGGAAGGACTGCAACAACCAGGATCACGATGAGGACATGTTCAAGAGGAGTTTGGCAGGTGGGGAGAGGAGAAATTGCTGCATGGCATTCATTGACTAGCCGCAGATGGTGGAGCATCACTTCAGGGCTCAAGAAATGAGCTCTAACTGGTGGGATCACATTGTAATACTGGGTGGTAGTGATGATGAACAGTAGCTACAGAACTTTCAAATGCAAAAGGCCATGTTCCTGGATCTGTATACAGGACTCCTTCCAGCACACGGCCACCAGAGTAAGAGTTGTATTGCTAGTGGAGAAGTGAGTGTTAGTCATACTCTGAAAGCTTATAATGCTGGATTGCTAATGGTCATTTGAAAATCACTTTGGACCTGGCAAATCCGTAGTGGGGGACCACTGTCATGCAAGTGTGTTAGATCATTCTCTATGCAGGATTTGGGAATGTGCAAGAAATAGTATGGGTGGATTTTCATCAAGGGAGTTTCCAGGCTGCAATGGAGCATTAAATGGCTTGCATCTCTCATTTGGCTCCGGCCCACCTTGCTCTTGAGTACCTGAACAGAAAGGAACACTTCCTCCCCCAAACCCTGGTTATGAAAGTTTTCATGGATCAGTAGTGAATAATATCAGTGTAGGCGGGTCAGGGAATGAGCGCATCATGCTTGCATTTTTAAGAATACAGGACTGTCCAGAAAACTGCATGCAGGAACATTCCTCCCAAGCGGCTGATTACCATTGCAATGTGGACGAGCCAGTAATGATTCTGGAGGATCAAGCCTACCCTTTGTTCCTGTGGCTCATGAAGCCATCCACTGGCAACTTCAACAGCAAAAAGGAAAGATTCAGCTAGCATGTTAGGTGCAGAATGATAGTGGAATGTGCATTTGATAAATTGGAGAGATACTGGCAGTGTTTATTCTCTAGATAAGGATATTTTTCCTCACTCAAATCCAATGGTTATAGTTGTCAGTGACTTGCATAACACTTGTGAGGCAAAGAAGGAAAAGCTGCTTCTGGGGTGGAGAGGCAAAATGGAGCAGCTGTTGTCTGAGTTTGAATAAACAGACACCAGGGCTACTAGAAGAGCCATAAAGCTGTGGGTTTGAGCAGGGGTGTAGCCAGACCTAATCTTCGGGCAGGGCTTTGACTGACAGGGGTAAGTTGACAGAAATATCCAAACTTCCTGCTTCTGGTCACATGACTGACAACAGGAAGTTTGGGAAGCCAAGCAGCAAGCCACCAGCATAGAAAGCTCCACAGATAGCTAAGCGGAGCTTGGGTGGGCCTGCTTTCAAAGTGGCCCACCCATAGCTATGACACTACTTTGAGTGATGCTTTCAAGGTTATTTTCACAGGCATCCACAGTAGTGTATCCTCTTGCTATATTGAGATACTATGGGGTTTTTGTTTCTGTTTTTTCTCTGCTGGTATTTATTGTAGAGCTTTCTGAAAAGTATAAATACTGCCAGGCCTGAGGCTTTGCCTTTTTACTTGTGGTGCTTGCTGTGCATTTATAAACATGAATGGATATTTTCCTAATGATGAATTCTTGGTTCTTGATGTGCATATATAAACACTGTTTGAGTTCTTGACTGCTATAATATTTGTTGTGAACTAATAAAGTTTCTTTCATTATCGAAATACAAAACTACTGAGTGCAAAAACTCAGTGCATAATCATTGTGTAAATCCAAACATACAATGTTATATGAACTTTTAACACAATTGACTAAAACTTTTAAAATTTCTATTGAAAAGGAAGTAAACATGGATGTCCACTTGCATAAACAAAAAAACATAGTTCAGTTTAGTTCATTTTGTCTCCACATATTGACCTGTAAAAACCCACAGATTAGTGTATATGTGGAGCTGTGGTTTTCCTTGCTGTTTTCTGGTGTGGAATGGTAAGGATTAGGATGTAGTCCTTAATGCCTCATGCTACGATGGGGGATATAAGGAGCAGAGACCATGGAGTTTTCAAAGGATTGAGAAGACTGAGTCTGGGATTTTTGGACCTGTGGATCAGCCAGGGTCTGTAGCATTTGAGTTTGTTGCCTGAAAAGGTACACTAGGTACTGGTGCATTTCCCATTGATTTTCCTTGCCTTTCTCCATGCTCTCAATGGCTGCGTCTACACTGGTAAATTAAGTCGACTTAAGCTTGGCTTAAGTCGACTTAATTGGCCCTGAGTCTACACTACACTTTGCTTAAGTCGACTTAAGCAAAATAAAGTCGACTTAATGAAAATTAAGTTGACTTTATTAAACCACCTTTCTACTCGACCTAAGGCTTAATTCGACTTTTTAAAGTCAAATTAAGTAAGTGTAGCCCTGGGGTAGCCCTAAGTCGACTTAGGGCTACCCCAGGACTACACCAATGCCCTCCCTTTGGGGGGGGCACAGGAGGAGCCTGGCATGCCCCCCAAAGGGCAGGGCATGTGGGCAGGGTGTGACGCTTTCTGGATTTAGGGAAGCATTTATGATATTATTTTCAATAGATATCTCATAAATGCTATAATCCATAGGAACTATGTCATGTTTGGTATCAATAGAAAGGTAGTAATTTGCTGGGAATGATTATATAGTTTATGTCTAGGAATTCTATTTTGATTAGAAGTTAGAATTTGATGTTATATCCATACTTTAACTTATGTTAAAACCATTGTGTCCTTAATGTTTAGGAATGTGCCAGGAGTTACCTGATGAGCCATTAGGACACAATGGTTGTATTCCTTATGTCTTTAATGGCTCATCAGGTAACTCCCTGGGATCATTGTCCTGGCACATTCCTAAACATTAAGGACACAATGGTTTTAACATAAGTTAAAGTATGGATATAACACCAAATTTTAACTTCTAATCGCAATAGAATTCCTAGACATAAACTATATAATTATTCCCAGCAAATTACTATCTTTCTATTGATACCAAACATGACATAGTTCCTATGGATTAGAGAGCATTTATGAGATATCCATTGAAAATAATATCATAAATGCTTCCTAAATCCAGACAGCGTCACACCCTGCCCACATGCCCTGCCAGGGTCCCTGTCCCCCTTTGCCCCATTGCACACAAGGGGTGCCCCCCCTGCCACCGTGGACCTACCCAAGGTCCCCCTAGCCCCACAAAGTCGACCTAGAGCATCCAGTGTGGACACTCTAGGTCGACTTTGTAAGTTCCCCTTAAGTCGACTTTCATTTTAAACACACTAAGTTGACTTAACTAATTCGACTTTAAGTCAACTTAGTTAAAGTCAACTTAAAAGTGCAAGTGTAGACATAGCCAATCATATTGGCCTTCCAAGCCCATTTTTCATAGTCTGATGGAGCACTGGCTTGTAGAATCTCCAGAGCATGTCCTCTGCAGTCCTTTCTCTTTCTCTTTCCTTTTACCCACACCACAATCATCCAGGTCAGGCTTTCTGTGGTGATAGAAGTGTATCCTGCAAGGCCACCATGCCAACAGTCCCATTGGATTCAAAGTCAAACAGAAAGGGAAAGTTTCAAAACTTTTTTCCCCTATTGTCATAAATGCTTTTAATAAGAGATGCTTTTTGAAACTTCATCTTTGGAATAACTTGGCAGAGCATTTGTCTCCAATTCCAGTCATGATGAGTACAGTCTGGCCAAGAAGGAAGACTAAGAAGATTTTCTGTTGAATGGAGCTAAAAATTGGTCCTTTATTGCATGGGTTGAAGTATGGGATAATAACCTTCAACAGGGGCACTCATTTTCATAGACAGTAGTGTATTTTGGCTAATTTGTTTTTTTTTTCATTCCTGAAGCTATGTTGACCTAACTTCTAAGTGTAAACCAGACCTTAGTTTAGGGATACATTCAGTACCCATTCTAATCAATTGAATTGCTCCTGTTGTCTTGATGGTAAGTTGAGCCAGACAAGGCCCAGACAAAGCTATACCAAATAATGAATAATATAGAGACAATCAAGTGGGAACCTCTACAAACCTTTTCTCAAAACTCAAAGATAAATGAAACTGAAGGGTAATAATTTAAAAATGCAATAAAGGAAAATATTATTGTATAATGTATATTTAACCTGTGGAATTTATTGCTTAATAATAAGGCCAAAAACATAACTGAATTCAGAGTATAATTAGACCTTTTTACAGTGATGGTGAGAACCTCCACACATGCATTGGATTTATTTTTTTTATATATTTATATTTTATATTTATAGATATATTTATATAAATCCCCATATTTGGGGGCATAAAGCAACTGGTGCAGGTTAGAAAGATCCAAAGTGTTCCATGATTATCCACTCTGGCAAGTTTTCAGCTTCATGTGGCTTGACATGTGGCTGAATTAAGGGGCCCTGGGCTACCCACCAACATGGGCCTCAGCCCCACAACACAGCAGCCTATAGATGATCTGGCATCGAGGGGAGGACTATGGGACCAGAGGCCGCTCTCTGCCAACCCCATCTGGCCTTGGGAGGCTGCGCCGAAGGCCACACTGGCCTACGTGCCAGCCGGCCCTGCCCCTGAAGCAGAGCAAACATGTGCCAGCCCTCCCCGCACCTAGGGGGTGGGTCACCCAGCTGGCCTGGAGGCATGGCAAGAGCACTGTGGATCCCGGCCTCTGGTCCCAGGGCCCCAGGCGGCAGGTGCTGGATCACGCAGAGGCCATAGGGGCTGACACCTGAGGCCCTAGTTTAGGCCTATGTTGATCTGGCCCTGTTGACTTTATGTTCTTTGCTTGTTCTCTTTCTGTCTTTTGTGGACAGGCTAATTGCTAACAACTACATCTAGCGTATTTCTGTACAACTAGTTCAAATTTTCAACATCTTGAAAATGCAGGGTTTTGAGCAAGAAGCGGATTTTGCAAGACAGTCTATGACAAATCTTTAGGTCTCCAACATTTCAGAGAATTGTGACATTCCAAAGATATGAAAAATACAGAAAAGAAATTGACAAAAAACTCTCCTGGAAACTTTTGACCAGTTGTTTGGCTGACCACTAATAACAGCTTTTGGAAACTTGGTTTACGATGAAATCAAGAGTAACACCTGGCATGTGATGAATACTTGCCTTCAGAAAAATGATTCAGGTTACATGCCTGGAGCTAAGAAACAAACTTTCTGGTCAAGATCAAGATTTTTAAAAATGGTTGCTTCCTGAATCCCATTGATTTCAGTGAGAGCTGCTGGCTGCTTAATGCTGTTGAAAATCAGACATGTTATTTAAATGTGTCACTATAGATTTAAGAGCCTACCTGTAGGCATCTAGGTTTGAAAATGTTTAGTTTCTTACCTGCACTCAGGAGAACTCACCTAAGATTTCCTTCTAAGACAAAAAATTCATAAAGGTTACTACTGTCATATCAACTTGTTGGGAAAGTCATATCTACTAACTTATTGTTCTGAACTTATCATACAGACAATGTGCTTTTGCATTATTATGGCATCTCAAAACTTATATTGTAACTCATGTAATTCAATCTACACGTTAAGCTTCTTGGACAGCATGCAAACTCAGTATTGTCACACCCCTCATGCATGAGGTTGGCTTAAAAATCATGAGGGGTTTTTTTTTTAAGTAATTGGTTTGGAGGCGTTCCCTTCTGACTTTTTAATACTGAAGGTGCATCATGGTCACATTTAAGCTTTTCTCTGCACCCCTGAAGGCTAGAAACGTATACATCTTCAGAAAAAGAAGAAAAAAGAAAGCTGAGTATTATATTACCACCATATTTCAGGAGTTGAGGTTTTAGGTAAATCTCCAAATATTGCCAAACTTGCAACAAAATCACGAGAATTGGCAACATGGCAGTCTTCTTAGAAAAGTTCAAACTGGAGAACATTCTAAACTAAAATAATATATTGGCATTTACATTGCTCTACAAAGTATTTGAAAACGACTCCTCAGCACAATGATGGGAAAACCCCAGTCTGTTTCTGAGCCAGTAGGAGTGAAAGTGCTTTTCTTTGGCTTTTATGTGAAAAGTTTGTCTTGGGGGGCTAGGGGGGCTGCTGAGCAATCATACAAATAGTTGATAAAATATGCAGTGTAATTGTAGCCATGTCAGTTCCAGGATATTAGAGAAACAAGCTGTGTGTTGTTAGCAGGGGTGTTGCTGCCCCAAAAATAGACTTGGGGCCCAAGCTGGGGGGCCTGGTCTGGCCACCGGGGGGCCTGATCTGGCATGGGCAGAATCAGGCCCCTACCACTGCCGGCCTGGGGCCTGGAACCAGCGGGGGCTGCAGCAAGTCGTTGCTTCTGCTACACCCTGGATGGCAGGGACCTGGATCTCCAATGCTGGCGGGGGTTGCAGTGGGCCACCAGCGGGGGCTGCTGGGCTGCGGATCCCCGGCCCTACTGGCAGCAGCGTGGCAGGCTCCGGAAACCTGACCCCGGTGGGGGACCACATAGGGCTGGTGGCTCTGTGGCATGCCCCGGATCTTGTCGGTGGCTCCGCATTGGGCCCTGGATCAAACTAGGGAAGTAGAACCTGGATGGAGCTATGATAAGATGCGTGCAAAATTGGTTGGATAACTGCTCCGAAAGAGTAGTTATCAACAGTTCACAGTCATGCTGGACGGGTCCAGTTCTGTTCAATATTTTCATCAATGATTTAGATGATGGCATAAAGACTACACTCATAAAATTCGCAAATGATACCAAGCTGGGAGGGGTTGCAAATGCTTTAGAGGATGGGATCATAATTCAGAATGATTTAGACAAACTGGTGAAATGGTCTGAGGCAAATAGAATGAAATTCAACAAAGACAAGTACAAAGTACTCCACTTAAGAAAAAACAATCCTTTACACACACACAAAATAGGCAATGACTGCCTAGGAAGGGGTACTGCAGAAGGGATCTGGGTGTCATAGTGGACCACAAGCTAAATATGAGTCAACAGTGTAATGCTGTTGCAAAAAAAGCAAACACCATTCTGGAAATTATTAACAGGAGAATTGTAAGTAAGACATGAGAAGTAATGTTTCTGCTCTACTCCACACTGATTAGGTCTCAGCTGGAGTATTGTGTCCAGTTATGGGTGCCTCATTTCAGGAAAGATGTGGACAAATTGGAGAAAGTCCAGAGAAGAGCAACATGAATGATTAAAGGTTTGTTTGGTCTGGAAAAGAGGAGACTGAGGGGAGACATGATAACTGTTGTTGTTTTGGGGAAGGATTTGATTGTTCCTAGGTTAACTGTGGTGTTGAATAGTCTGAGTTCTTTACAGCAGGTGATATCAGAGAGTTATCAGTTGGTCTTTTAATGTAGTCATCATGGTTGAGGACTCAAATGGCACCCCCTTTGTCTGCTGGTTTGATCACTCTTCTGTTTAGATTTGAAGAATTGTATGACTGTCCTCAGGGCAGTGGAGAGATTATGGTAGATATGATGTTTAAGGATTTTGCAGTCAATGTAATGATCAAGAGTTTGATTTTATCCACTCTGCTGTGTCAATGTGACAGACTGCTCCCCGAATCTGGTCCTGTGTGCCACTGTGACCCTCCGATCTCCACTCCTGAACCCTGATTCACCCCATTTTGCCAGGTGACTACTCACTCCTGAGGCAGTCCACACCAGCCTTGTAACTGGCTCCAGGCAGCAGCTGTGTTCTTTCCAGCCACATATGGGATGGTCCCCAAGTGAACACCCCCAGATACCACAGTGGGAACTTCTGTCTGTCAAGGATTGGGATCTTTCTCCAGTCACCATACATTCACATCCATCCATTTAACAAAGAAATGGATCATGACCAGTCTCCCTCACACATGCCCTCTAAAGTTCACACAGTTTTAGGTAAAACAAACATTATTTTATTGATTAGGATATGATTTTAAGTATATAGCAAATCAATGCACAATCATTTTAATAATGCAGTCAGAAATAACCACACTCAAATAAAAGATATAAAAACAGATGCTAACTATTATCACTGTCCAAGGTTACTCACAAGATCTGGCTAAATGATGGGTTAGCAGCCAGTCTCTCTGCCTGATCCCAGCCAGGGTCCAATTCTTCTTGCAGATGTTTCAAGGTGGAGTTTCCCAGACAAAAAACCTCAAGCCGTTCCAAGAAACTCTCTTTGTTTCCAGAGCCCCCTCAACCCTTTCTGGACAGATGTGATCTCTTTGTCCCGTCTGAGCCAGGCCATCTAATTTGCAATACCTTTGTCATGTAATTCTCCAGCCTCTGTGATATGTAACATGCTTCACATCTGTAGACATACATGATGCTGCAGGAAACATGATACCATAGTAATTCTGTTGAATAGGTTATGAGCATTCATAAAGGAACCTTGCATAGCATGACTGGCATCAAATCATACAATCACAGTGCAAAAGTGAACCTAAAAATCATATATTTTATAGTCCAAGGGTGCACAGATGTGCATCCCATGATGGTCCAGTCAGATGGGATTTTTTTCTTATGATTGTCGGTGGGGATGTGCTAAAATAGTCATTTATAGAACTTCCCCAAGCATTTTCATGGAAAGTTACATTATATGCATTTTTCTTCTTACTTGAAGTGTGGACTATTTTAAATAGAATCATAAAGTATAAAATCCTGCACCACTACCACACATCCACCTGGCTAAGGAGAAACTGCCTAAAATATATTTGTTTGCTAGATTGATAACTGCTGATTTAATGCTACTATTTACCCCTCTTTTTCTTGTTCTATTTGGAAGTTCTGGCCACATGTAACTGTGTTTTAATTAAGAACAATAAAGGTAAATGAGGCCAGAACTTCTCTTACAGGTACTGTTTTGGTTGGAGATTAGGTGGGCTGGGGAAAAAGGCATTTGAGGCATGTCTAATACAATGCCTTAATAAAGGATGACAGTTTCTTATCATGTTTCATCAGCCAGTTGTGACCTCTTAATTCCTATTATATCTCAATATGAAGGCTCTAAGATTTTGCAAGTTGACAGCACTATAACTTATGGCATTTCCCCCTTCTTGTTTGCTTTATCTGAGTTTTGAGCTTTCATAAATACAAGGGAGGTGGGAACTATTTTTAGATCTCACATTGTTTATTTTCACTTACTTTTAAAACTAAGTCTGGAGGGAAAAGTAAGTTCCAAATTGCAGTGATATAGGACTAGAACAATGTGAAGTGTGTTAATTTTCCAGAGGACGGGCTTTATTTAAAATATTGTGTTCTATGCAGCACATTTACACCCAAGTATGTTGTAAGACATACAGACACACCCTCCTTCTCTCCCACCAACCCCACTCCATGGTTTGTGGCAGAGTTCAACCAAACTCTTCAGAAAACTTGGCATGATGCAGTGATTATAATCAACTACAAAATTATAGGATGACCAGTGCAGCTTCTAAACTAAAGCTCTGGAGGGCAGATTGCAGCCAAAGGAACTGAAGCCATGTCTTTGGAGGGAGTGGGGGTGGCAAGCAGATGATTTCAGGAGAGAACATGGCTCTCTTGGGCAGCTTCTATGCTGGTAAGATCCAAAGCGCCTTAAAGCAAGTGGAAGGCCTCTAAGAGTATCTCTACACTGCAATAAAAGACTTGCAGCTCTGCCACAGCTGGTCTGGGTCAGCCCTTACTCAAGCTTGTGGGGTTCTGGCTTCATGGCTGTAAGGTTGCCATGTAGCTATTCAGGCTTGGGCTGGAGCCCTTGGTCTCAGACTCTGCAACAGTGCTCTAGCCTAAGTTACTGTTAGCCATCGGGGGCAAGTTATACGGGCCCATGATCCACATGCTCCATCAACATTCAGGATGGTAGCCTTGGCTCCACCAATATTTCTCTGGTGCTGGGGGCTGGCTGGGGAACCTCTAGTGGTGTTCGGCCTAGAGATGCAGAGCGCAATGGCCCCCAGTGTCCACAGCAGCCTGGGCATGCTGCCTTGCTCACTTCCTCTCCCTCCCCCGCCCCCGACATACTCAGTGGCTGGCCAGGAGTTGTGCCAGTCCCAGCCCCAAGCAATGTACAGTTGGTGACGACCACGCCCCCCTCCTAATTCTTCCCATTCCCCCTGCCCCTCTCCCACATGGGCCCAGTACCCTGGCCAGGAGCCCTTCCTGACTCCAAACAGTGCCATGCAGTTGCTGCTTCCCCTGCTTTCTCCCATCAATGCCCTGGCCAGGACCCATTTTCGGGCACCACCCAAAATTATATGAACTTGGCACCTGTGCTGTCAGCATGCATTCGCTACTCACATTCCCCCTCAATTGCACAGGCATTGGCTTAGAGCTACAGTGCAGCCCTTAGTTTTCCCATTAAAGCTCTTGCACTTTGAGTACCTTTTTTTCCCCTTCTTTTCAATAACCAATTAAGAATATTTGTTTTAGGTGTGGGAAAATCTACCTAAATTCTCTTTGTTCCAAGTTCCCTCCATGTGTCCCACTGTTTTTCCCATTCTTTACAAGTACATGAAGTTTGTTTGCATTAATGTTAGAAAAAATAAAGGAATGGTGTTGTCACGGTGTGCGGGGGTGCAATTCTGATCAGTGAGGGATTGTCTGTCACTTGCCTTGTAATTTGGGTGCCTTACAATGCTTTACTACCATAACTCCCTGCCTGGGATGTTCATAGTCTGCAACAAGCATACAGGCCACACCCAAAGTGTCCGTGTATAACTGTAGCCTTCGTTCAGTAATTCTGACCCCAGCAGCCTGCCTGCAACACATCAGTCACATTCCCTGGTCTCTATTAGCATTGGTTACAATTGGCAATGTGACCCCAACACACTCCCAATGCCAAATTTCCCCAAAACCATGTGCTCTGCAATGTGCAGCCCTCTCCTAGGCTATGTCTCCACTGGCAAAGTTAAGTCGATTTAACAAGGTCAACTTAAAGGCAACCTAAAGTCAGCCTTGTTAAGTCGACCTAACCGAGTGGCAATACTTTAAGTCGACTTAATAAGATTGAGTTAGACTAATCCCCATCCACACTGGCTTTACGTTGACATAAGAAGTCAAATTAAGGCTTAAATCGACCTCAGAGAAGGTGTTATTAAGTTGACTTAAGCTCTTATTAAGTTGACTTAAGGAAGGGCTTAGGTCAACTTAATAAAAGCCCAGTGTGGATGTGGCTTTGTTTAGGTCGACTTAAGCCTCCCTTAAATTGACCTAATTTGCCAGTGTAGACGTAGCCCTAGAGAGTTCAGAGAAATAATAGTTTCATTGTTCCTCTAAAAACGCAAGCATATCACAAATTACTGAATTAACTTACTTCTTCTGTTGGTGTAGGAATTCCAACTCCCCAAGAGGCAGTAGTTATGTCAATGGGTGAAGCCTTTCTGCCAACATAGTACTGTCTACGCTGGGGGTTAGGAAGGTATAGCTACATTGCTCAGGGATCTAGATGTGCACAAAAAGGGAGCGACTTTGGTGCCTTGAGCATTATCAGTTTATTCTACATGTCCCCATTTAACTTGGTTTCATGGCTGGTTTTCTTCCTTCTAGACATTACAACTCCTGGTTTCTTCCCATTGCTACTGTAGGATCTCAAAGTTTCTTCTGCTCCACTGTGGAATATTTTATTTCCAATGGAGTTTAACTCCAATTAGGCAGCTTTGCTTTATCAGCTTTAGGATATTTTCTCAATGTTCAATCACTTAGCTTTTCTTTTGATCTCCCAGCTTGAGCCAGAGATCATGGTGAGCACAGAATAAACAGATGTAACAAAAAAGAAAAAAAAAATCAAATATGTAATTCAGTTACATGTCAATACTACAAAAATATATTTCAAAACCATAATTTAAGAGTGTAAATAACTTTCTCTTTAGCCTTCTTTTATATTAACAAGGCATTTATGTTAAAGCCCTCTTGCATTTCCTTTGAACTGTTGATGGTGGGTGGGTTGTTTGTTTTTGCCAACATAGCCATAACAGCCTAAGCCAGGGGTCTCAAACTCAACTCATGACAAGGGCCAAATGCGGACTAGGATATTGGCCCGAGCACCACGTCACTGAAATCTTTTCATACAGCAATACAAAAGTATAGTCATAAATGAAAAAAAATAGAGTAACATAATATAGTGTGCTATTAAAAGTCAAGATGGCAGTATCATCAGAAAGACAGAGTAAGCAAATAAACACCCTTAAAATTTTACATTATAAATTATAATTATTTTACAAATTCAGGCTGTCGTGGGCCAAAGGAAGTAACTCGGTGGGCCACGGGCCACATGTTTGAGACCCCTGGCCTAAGCCGTAGTGTAGATGGACTTAGACTGCCATAAACGTGCTTGTGCCAGTGGCTAAGTCTCTCAGGGAACTGATGTAAATTATGGTGGCATAAGATGTCTCCACTAGGAGTTCTTGCTGGTGTAAAGCAATGCCAGCAAAGCCTGTCTAGTCCCTAAGGTCTAAATCTCAACCTGATTAAAACAACTGTTTGGAGGACATTGTGATTGGGGCATACAGCATCATCTAGGAGACTCGGGATTGCAGTCCTAGTTCTGACATTGACTTTGTCTGTGGGCAAGTCATGTGACATTTGAGTCTATGTATCAATATGTTGTTTGTATAGTGCTATATTTATGTGCAAACTCTTATGCTCAGATAGCACCAGATGTGAGAATGGAATTTGGGACTTTCTACTATCCAATTAGGTCATATCCCTTTAGGGCACCACCCACATATCTGATAAAGCTTTCGAAAACTCTAGAATAAGAATTGTCTTTAACAGCAATGGCTTTTATTGAAGTTTCTTCATCATCCAAGTAGCTGAATCAAATATTCTGTGGAAAAAATTGTACTGCTTCTATTCCATAGGTACTTTGCAAACTCAAACACTGTCTTGTTATGAATATTTCCTCCAATTATGTTGCACTTCTTGCAATCAGACAGGTATTAAAACATAAACTATCCACTGCTATCTACAGTATTGCACATCTACTACAATAATTATTCCCAAAAGAACTTGTCCTCCAATGCTAAAACTTCAGATTTACTGCATTCTTAAGCATTTTGCCTTTGAGTTTTTTCTTCTGGGAATGACAGCAAGAAAGATGACATCACTGCTGTTCATTCTACCTGTGGTTGTTCTGTGCTTATTGGTTCTTGAATGTCCATACCTGGTACATGCAAAGGGGATAAACAAATACCTATTTTAGTCACAAAATGACTGAAATTCTGTGTTGAACTGCTAAAATATTGCACCAAGTCAAACTATATTAAGAAAAGTGCAGTCAAAGTGAAACATCCTTGTACTAGGAGACCCTCACTGTTTCAGGAGTGCAGCAGCAAAATCCATAGCCAAATCTTGTTTGACATCTGAGAGAGACCTTTAAGGATAGATGAAACAGGATAGGATAGTCTGAGAATGATTTTGGTTATATTTTCATAGTACAGATCTCATTTATACTGGTGTAAATCAGGAAGACTAATATCAGTATAGTGAAGTAGTACAAAAATGGTGCAAATAAGAGCAGAATTAGGCCCATAGGCTATGTCTACACTTGCTAACGTTAGTTCAAATTAGTTAATTCAAACTAACTAATTCGAACTAATTTAGTTAGTTCGAATTAACTTAATTAGCAAATTGCATTGAGTTCAATGGGCCGGTTAGTTCAAACTAAGCAATTAGTTCGAACTAACATGGCTACATTGGTTAATTCGAACTAACTAGTTCGAATTAACCCTTAGTTCGAATAGCATATTCGAATTTATTAGTTCGAATTAAGGAAGCCCTTAATTCGAACTAATTAAAGCCTAGTGTAGCCATGGCTTTAGTTGGTTCGAATTAAGCTTCCTTAATTCGAACTAACTTGCCAGTGTAGACATAGCCATAGAGTTCAGTCGTTCATACACCAATGAGTTAAACCAAATCAGTCAAGATAAATATGCATTCAAATACAATAGCTATCACATACAAGACACGCTTAGAATTGCATCTGTTTACTTGCATCCAGCAAAATCTATAGAACTACACAATTTTCCATACTCCAGTTTTAACATTGTCTTATGTTCATGTAGAGCTAGATATTTTTCTCACTTATATTAGTGTATATCCAGAGTAATTCCATTGACTACAAAGAGTTATTCCACACTTATACTCTTATAAATGAGATAAGAATTTGGAGTGTAGATTGCGTTCCACGTGTTAGTATGCTAAGCATTCAATCTATAAGTGTAAATAAAAATATGCACAAAACTTGGTATCTACATATGCAAAAACTTGAACATGAAAAATTGTCTGCTTTTTCAGAACATGAGTTGATGCTCTTCCCTCTTCCGTTTCTCAGAAAATTGGCTCCAAATATTACTTGAATGTGCATTTTCAAACTAATGCACAAATACACATTGCATTGCTTTTTCCTTTCCTGTTGCCTATAGTACATACTCACTTCCTTATTTTTTCTTCTTTTAAACATAGATATTTTCGTAGAGTTCCTGAGTAATTTGTATTTAATGTCAATTTTTATTAATGTCTATTTCTTTGGTATATGCACAGTGCAATTTATCTTCTGTGTGGATATTGTGTCCCTTTATCCCATCCTTTGTCCAGTAGTCTGTTAGGACACTACAGGCCTGATCCAATACACATGTGAAGTCAGTTACGGATTCCACTGATTTTAGTGAATACGGGATCAGGACATAAGCTCTTCTGGGTAGGGACTGTCTCTTTCTCTGTTCTGCATAGCGTGTAGCTCAACAGTGTCCCAGTGCTGGATGAGAGATGGGGTTCTCTCTGATCATTTGTTTGTAGAATATTGCCTCCTCAGCCTAAGTTGTACCAGTGGTAGTAGAACTGTATCCTCTCC
>ML685780.1:24793650-24809909 GCA_007922175.1 Pelusios castaneus
GACGAAGTGGGATTTTCTCCCACGAAAGCTCATGCAATTAATAAATCTGTTAGTCTTTAAAAGTGCCACAAGACTCTGTTGTCTTTCTACAATAGACTAACACGGCTACCCCTTTGGAATTTTACTCAGGCAGATTTTGGATCTTTTTTTGCTCTCAGAATACCCAATAACAGGTTACAGTTTTGATATTTATTTCTTGTTTGACTTATACTCAACAAAATATTGTGTCCCTTTCTCTCACACTCCCACCTACTGCCTTTCTCAAATATTGCCCTTCTGTTCTGTGCTTTCCTCACGCGTGTGTCCATGGCTAAGAAAATGGTGTACTCAGACCTGTGCTTACTATGCTAATTTCCCCTCCCTCTCTTTTTTCTTTTTTTTTATTTAATCACCTGTTGTCTCTTAATGTGCTAAGATTATAAGTTCTTTGGGACAGGGACTATATTTAATTTTTTTTTATTTATTTTAAATAAATGTTTATACAGTGCCTGGTACAACCAGGCTCTGATGCCTGAGTGGGTTCTCTAGGTGTTACTGTAATAGAACACTAATAGTAATGAGTATCAGACTACTCAGTAGCCAAAACTTGAACTGATTAGTTATTGATTGGCTCATTTGTATGACACAGCTTCATTTCACTTGTTGAGTCATATAATCAGGTGGCAGGTTCGAGGAATCACTGGGACATTGAAGGGGAGTGAGCTGATAAGCAGGAATAGGGAGTTTTACATTTCCTTTTTCTGAAAACATTTTTTTTCCATTTTGATTAGTACATTTTTCCTTGAGAAATTCGGCCATTTAACTCTTCCTCCTCACATGCACACTAATTAATGATGAATACAGTGTCTCTAGCTGGAAAGAGTGCAGACTAATATTTTTCTACTTGATTTAATTGCCTCTGTGTCAGGGTTCTGGCAGAGATTTCAGGAACTCTCTCCATCTGCTGTGTTAAACAAGGAGGACCCCATGTAAAATACACTAATTGCCTTTGCTGTTCAGCAGCATACAGTGAGGAAATTATTTACAACAACAACGGACTGAGAAATTGTTTGCCTGACCAGTTCCTGGGCAGTCCTTACATGGCCACTGGCCTGGCATTGTCAAGAGACCGCACTAAGACTAATGTGGAGCCTGCTACAAGCTGCCACATAAAAATAGTGGTCAATATGATGGGGACAAGCAGGTAATGAGGGAGTGTTCCCAACACTGAGCATGGTGGAGATGAGGACACCCCCCCCCCCCCCCGCTAGCCTCTAGAAAAGAGGGATCTTTGGAGAAGACTCATGCTCGATTAAGCTGAGTTAGGTGATTTACTGCCACAGATCTCTCACTCCAAAAAGATAGGGTCTGAGAGGTGATGATGGTGGAAGATGAAGAGCCACAGTAAATGTAGAGGACACCACGTCTCTAGCATCTGCAACTTCTTGTGGTAACAGAAAACACTTAGGGCAGGAGACACAAAAACGGAAAGGTAGATTATCCACACAAGAATAAATCTCATTTTAATCTGTATTAAAGGCACATTTTTCTAATACTCCATTTTTATCTGAATAGACATGACACAAATAAACTATAAGAATAGAGCAATTTGCTGTACATAATTTTTTTTCTAAAATAGACTTGTATGACGCACACTGCAAGTATTTCTATTTTCTGTCTACTAAAGATGGGGTCAATGTACAGCTACCAGTAAGCAGCCAATAATACATTAACCTCTCTGTCCTCTATATATTGCAGAGTCAGGGTGATGTTTTACAATGGTGTTTGATGATCATTTTGGTTGATGGCCAAATTTCTTTACTTAGACAGATAGCTGTTCAGCCTGGGCAGGAATTTAGAAATGGAGTAAACCTAAATCAAATTAAGAGTACAATTAAAGGGCTCCAAAGCCCAGTAAATGTCAGGCAACTGCCATAAAAATAATAGAATTAGTCCATAGATGCAATGCACTTGACCAATAGCCCTTCTAAGAGAAATCCTGAAGACATCCAGATTAGCTGCAAAGGTAGGTTTCTCCTTGACCAACAGACCATTATTTTAGCATTCCTCTCTTCTATAATATCCATTTAAGCTTTTTCAATCAAAAACAGGGGAAGAGAAAGGGAGCAGATTTGGGAAATGGAAGGAGAGAGAGAATAGAAATAATTAGTTTCTTGAATTCTTTTGTTCATTTCCAAACCAAACACAGAGTTTTTCCTAAAAGTCTAAAAGCTGTATAACAGGGTGGACTGATACTTTTAAGAAATAGAGGCCTGGAGCTGGCTAGCCCATACAATTAGCCCTACCTGCCACACCTGGGATGAGGTAGGGATTTAATTAGTAGAATCAGCTGGTTACAGAGGGTGGAGGAGTGGATTCTCCTATATATTGCAGCAGGACACTGCAGAATAAGGCAATGCATAGGGAGACAGCAGAAGTAAGGACTGCTGTGAGTGCATAGATTCAGCAGCAAGCCCTTAGTTTGCAAGGAAGGTCTGGGAGACCCCTGCAGGAGGACTAGAAGAGACATGAGGGGCTTTAAGATTTTTCTGTTCAATATTTTCATCAATGATTTAGATGATGACATAAAGAACACGCTTATAAAGTTTGCCAATGATACCAAGCTGGGAGGGGTTGCAAGTGCTTTGGAGAATAGGATCATAAGTCAAAATGATTTGTCAAATTGGTCAAATGGTCTGAGGTATAGAGGATGAAATTCAATAAAGACAAATGCAAAGTACTCCACTTAGGAAAGAACAGTCCATTGGACACATACAAAATGGGCAATGACTCCCTAGGAAGATGTACTGTGGAAAGGGATCTGGGTGTCATAGTGGATCACAAGCTAAATATGAGTCAGTGTAACACTTGCAAAAAAAAAAAAAAAAAAAAAAAAAAAAAAAAGGTGGTGGGTGGGGAGCAAGTAAAGCAAGTGTATCCCAGAATAGTGTTAACAGGAGTATTTTAAGTTACACATGAGAAGTAATTCTTCTGCTCTACTGTGCACTGATTAGGCCTCAAGTGGAATAATGTGTCTCCTTCTGGGGGCTTCATTTCAGGAAAGATTTGGAGAAAGTCAGAGAAGAGCAGCAAAATGAAAGGTCTGGAACACTTGACCTATATGAGAAGATTGAAAGAACTGGATTTGTTTAGTCTGGAAAAGAGGAGACAGAGGAGATGTGGTAAGTTTTCAAGTACCTAAGAGGTTGTTATGAAGAGGAGGGAGAAAAATTATTCTCCTTAACTGCCAATGATAGGACAAGAAGCAATGGGCTTGAATTACAGCAAGAGAGGTTTAGGAAAAAATTAATCACTGGAATAAGTTGCAGGTTATGGAATCTCCATCACTGGAAGCTTTAAAGAGCAGGTTAGACAAACATCTGTCCAGAGATGGATTACGACAGTACTTGATCCTGCCATGAGTGTAGGGGATGGGACTCAGTGACCTCTCATGGACAGTTTCTCTAATTCTATGAATTTTTATTTTGACTATTTTGTTATGTTAATAAATCCAGCCCCAGGTGTTGCTGGAATTGAATTGGATTGTTTAAGGAGCCCTGAAAAGGTGCCTGCAGAGACCTCATGACCTGAGCTGTCCTGAGGCGGCATTCAGGAGGCAGTCTGCCTTGTGACAGCCTGAAAGTATTAAATTACTAAATAGCCTCTCATATGGAAATTGCAAAAGCTTTCAAAAGATAGGCCAGGTATAATTTTTTTTTAAATGTTGGGAAAGATACAGATTTGCATTATATTGAAAAACACTACATGAGCACACAAGTGCTTAGTTACTATTTTTTCAGGTTTCTTTATTAAAAATAAAAATATATCAAATAATTGAGGATTATGGATCTACAAATAATATTTTTCTGCTAAAGATGAGTTGACATTACTAGCCAGAACACTCCATGCTTTGAGACTTTTGAAATCTAGCTCTGAATTCCACCTGTTTTGGATTCCACCAACAAAATACTGCAAAGCATCTAATCTGAACATAACATCTTATCAATTATATTTTCCCCTTTGGAAAGATCCTGAAGAATGTAATTAAGAATTACTCTTTAATATTTCTAACCATCCTTGCATTTAGATGGAATTCTATCCCTGATAATTTTTCTAAAAACAGTTCATAAAAGGATATCATTCTGAATCAAATTCTGTAAGTCTACAATACCCTATTACTTTTCTATTGTATTCAATTATCTTTTAAAAATTAACTCGCACATATTTCTTGCATTTAAATGCCAAGTTAAAACAGTCAGCCATGAGGGTTAACTGTGGGGAAAATGAACAGTAATTTCCCACCAGCTTGTAACACTCAAGGGGAATAAGGTGGGGATTTTTTTGTTTTGGTTGGTTGGTTGGTTGGTTGGTTTTAACTTACATACCTGCAACTCAGAAACAGCTACAGGGACTTACTTTAAACTTCCCAGATAAATTCATTTTTGGACAGAGACCACACAGAGAAAACTTCAGTATAAAAAGATAGTGTTTTGGAAAGTAATCAGCTAAGTAATCAATAATCATTTTTCACACTTCATTTATTCATTGATTTTGAATGTTAATCATGTTACTTAATGAGGTAGTTGATGGAGTTCAGATACTACACTGAAGAGCATGGTGTAAAAATCTTTGTCAGAAGGGTCCACTATAATCAACTAGTGTGACCACTTGTACATTGCAGGCCACAGAAGCTCACCCACCCACTCCTGTACTAGACCCCTAACCTGTGGCTGAAATACTATAGGTTAAAGACTTTACATTATGAACTTAATCCTGCAATTGCTCCGTCACTGCCATTCCCATTAAGCTCAATGAATAGTCAATCTATCAAACACTTATAAGATCAGGCCACAAACAGAATCAGACTTTCTCTGCAAAAGACAGTTCTGTGGTGCAGACTTCCTCTATACTTGCCTTAAGAAAAATCAGTTACCTATGATCATCCTTATTAAGCAATTACCCCTGGATTACCTCCCTTATTTTGTGTGGCTTCTATTTTACAAGCACAATATAAAGACCATGCACACAGAAAACACAGGCTGAAAAAGGTTACCAAATCAGAGTTCCAAAATGTGTGAGCCAGTATAGAAAATCTTTTTCTAACATAACCCCTCAGATTACATAGGTTGGTACAGCCCTATAATATATTACTCCGTCTGTGCATTTGTAGACCAACTAATTTGAGGTTTAATACAGTTAACATGACCACAAAAGCACTTTATTTGCTACACTCAAAATATTCAGAAATAGTTTACACTGCCCTCTTCTGTGGTATGCAGAGAACAAAAGAATGTTTTAAGGTGTTTTATTCCAGGACAGCCCATATTAGTTCTAAAAAATTGAATCCCCTTTACTGTTAACTAGTCTTCAGCTGCACAACTCTCCATCCAACCGAGATCTTGCTTTTAGTTGTTTATGAAAGTCTGTGTATAGCCAGAATATGACATACAATGTCAAGATCAGCTTTTCTTTTCATGTCGTCTTCCACTAATAGCTATTCAGAGATGAGACCCACTCTCCAGAAAATGCAGCATGGTTACATAAAGCCTGACTGACACGAGCTAAGGTGGGCAGAAGAAGTTATCAAAATCTAACTATTTGAAAAAGAAGAATGTATTTCAGTTTAAAGTAGTGGGAGGCTATAATTGCTGGCACTGAGGATAGAAGAAATGTAAGCTCAGATTGTAGATGTTGAGAACAAAAGCTAAAGGTACAAATGCCAGTTTTCTCATGTGACATTTGGCTGTGTGTGAACCCTAACATTCACTTTTCAAGATGAGACAGGAATGAGTGACACTCTTAAAGGACATTGCTCAAATAGGCAGATAATGCAATGTTGTTAGCAAAGAGCATTGTTTGATGTTGTTATGCCCTATACGTAAATGGACATGTAGGCGCTAACTGTATTAACTACTTTACTGTTGAATGTTCAGAATGCATCCTGCTTAGGGACACTTTTGTAGGTTTCGCAGGGGGTAGCCGTGTTAGTCTAGGTCAGCAAAACAAACAAGGAGTTTTGAAGATGGGGAACTGACGAAGTGAGATTTTCTCCCACGAAAACTCATTCAATAAATAAATTTGTTAGTCTTTAAAAGTGCCACTAGACTCCTTGTTTGTTTTGTAGGTTTGTGGATATGCACCATCTGGCCTGCTGTTTTGGCAGTGCTGCCTTCTAAACAAAGCATGGCTCTGAGTGTACACAGCTTTAGAACACAATGGGTTATTCTGACATGTAGATGCAGATGTCCATGATCTTTCAAAAGAAAATCAGTGTTATAGAAAATTAGCATTAAGGGAATCCGCCATGGAATATATATGGTTTGTGATGAATGCTTCTGATTTTTCAAGTATTCTCTTACCTGGTCTTTATCAATAGTTGTTTTTGCAGGGTTTCCCTTACTAATTGACCATGCTTCTTTCATATTTTTCTAAATTTAACATAGGTTTTAAATAGGAGCTCAGTCTCTCAGGCATTTTTGAGTCATCATTCAACTCCTTTATTAAAGAATGTACTTTCTTTCCAGTACTACTATTAAGTCCATAAAGATTTAGGTAAATGAAAAGATGGGCTCAAATTGCAAATTTCAGATCCAAATCTTTTCCAACTTCAGGCATGGTCTAATTAAGCTCAACAAATCTAGGTTTATTTCTAATAATATGAATACGGTGATACAAAGGGACTGAAAAGCAACTAGACCTGAGCAGCTGTGAAATCTCCTATCCAGGGGGGTTTCTCAGGTGTAGTGAATAGTTGCTTCCTAGGATATGCCCTTCCTAGCACTAGAACAGGGAATGCTAGGTGTAGGTAGGGATGAGGTCAACTGCTGGGCACACTAATCTGTAGGTGGTATACAGTGCACTGGAGACTATTACAAAGTGGCATAGTTTAACCTCCAAGTTCCTCTGAACTATGCTGGAGGGTCTCAACCAAAATGAGAATCATGGAGCCAGATCTAGCTTCCACTCCCTCTCCAGTGACAATACATTGCTCAGTGCATCTGAGTATATGATTCATGTAGTACTGGAGCAGGCCAGAAAAGAAAAGAAAAGAAAAGAAAAGAAAAGAAAAGAAAAGAAAAGAAAAGCTAGTTTTAATTGAAATGTTTTACTAACAATCCTCAGTGCCAGTAGCGAAGGTTTGCTAAGAGTTCTAGCTCTGTTTATAATAAAAGTGCTTTAACAATAGAAGCCTGAATAGAAGCTGTTGTGTGGGAAGATCATGAAAACAATGATTGGCATAACATTTCTCTTTCTTCTGTGATCCTATGATGCAAGTCACCCAGGAATTACCAGCAAACTATTTTTCCTTCAAGTAATTTGTTACCCACCCTGGTGTTGTCTTTCAGTCACTAAAATTTTCAGAATAACTTAATAAATGACCATTATGGTAAGTGAAGATTTGTATTTCTGAAATACTCATTGCTATTATTTTTTGAAAATCATTTTGATTTTCCTGTCCCTTGTACTTAAAAATAAATCACACTGCTCCAACTGCAACCACTACTCAATGGAGTGAAGAGTAGACCTTTCAGAAAGGGAGCATAGCTGCCTCACCCAGGCTGAAGGGACTCAAAGGCAGCTGAAAAGTTATTGTGGTCTCTGATGGAACAATTGTGCGTAAGGCGTGCCCTTCCCCCTCCCCCTGGTATAGGGTATCTGTGTGGTGAATCACTGCATATCACTTGCCAGAGTGTAATCCAGAACAGTGAAGGATTGTCACTGCTTGCCCTGCAACATTGGGTGCCACTCAGTGTTTTGCTGTTGTAGCTCCCAACTTGGGATACTTACAGTCAGGCTCGTAACCAGTCACCAAGGCTCCAGTCACACTCTGCCTTTCAGCAGCCTTGGTTACCACCTGCAGGGTGACTCTAACACACTCCCAACTCTGAATTTTTCTAAAAACCTGTGTCCTTCAATGTCCATCCCTCTCCTGGTCAGTTCAGTTGATATCAGGGCCAGATTAAGACATTCTGAGACCCTAAGCCATGTCAAGATTCAGAGGCCCCATACCACTGAAAAAAAGCATATTACATTATAACAAAGGGTAATGAAAAAAGTGATAAACCATTATATTTGCATTTAGACATAGGCAAAGATGCAACAAAAAGCTAAATAAAATACATCTTGCAAAAAGTCTTATTTGCATAATCAGATACCTTCTGATAAATCTTCTTAGTTATCTCCAGCATATTTAGAGGCCCCTCATAACGTGAGGCCCTAAGCCATGGCTTACTTGGCTTGTGCCTAAATCTGGCACTGTATAATATAGATCATTTGCCACTGTTAGTGGTCAATATGCAACAGTTTGCTACTTTAACTGGAGTTACTGAAACAATTTAGTTTAAACATAGCCCTGGATTAGTTTTTTGTTTTTATTTTTAAATAAAAACAGGTTTCTTTAACTATGAAGAAAGATTTTAAGTGATACAAGTCATTAAATCAGAAATGGTTACAAGAGAAATAAAGATCAAAACACTTTCTAGTAACCTAAAATTTAACAAACTTGACTTGATTCAAAGTAAAATCCTTCCCACATGTTCCCAGCAATGCTGCTAATTAAATTTTCAGGTCAGAATCCCTCCCAATGTCAAAAGGCAGGTGTGTGTGTGCGCACGTACGTGAGCACATGCATGAGAGAGACAGACAGACATGGGGTGTTCTACCCCTCACTTTTATAGTCCAGTCACTCTTGAATGCACTTTTCCTAAAGTTCTTCCCACTATGAAGATGAGACATGGGATCTTGTAGTGAAAGTGGTTTCCTGTTGCTGTTTGTTAAAATACAGATTGATTTATTTCCTCCCTTCAGTGGTAACCAATGGCCACTTGATGGTGTTGAAGAAAAACTACTAGTTAAGTGAGATCAGATTTCAGCAAGACACCTCTTTTATTCCAAGCAATTGCAGGGAGAGACAGCCAATGGACAGAGTATCCCCGTCCATTAAGTGAGCTCTCATCACTTGCAGATTTCCAGAGTATTTATAAGAGAAAGCAGAGTCAGTACAACTAGTACAAACCAGATAAAAACAGCACGACCATAAGATAAGACTGAAACACCGGGTGCAGGAAACTCATCTTTTGAAACATTCCGTCCTTATCGTGAACAACTCACAGTTTCTGCTGTTAGCTATTGCAACATCTTTCTTTTACATACATGCTGTCTTATGGGCAAGTTTGAGGCCCACTGAGTTTTGTTTCAACAATGGGTTATTGCCAATCAACTTTGACACCTGGGCTAGAGGCATCAGTTTGTCCTTTGACTTTGAGAAAAAGGTTTGACCTCTCCCCAAACTTGTCTGATAAACACCTTTCAATTATAATTTCAGTTTATGTTCATAACTTTACACCTATGTTGCTATGCACATTTCCCCATGATGATATTGACCATTGAGGTATTAGTTTTCAAATGATACCTCACAGGATATATTTTGTACAAAGATGACTAATGTGTAGGGTGTGAATACAAGGAGCATTTGGTGGTCACACAGCAAGAGGGAAAAAGCTGTGTTCAGGGGATCACTATTCCCTTTCCTGTGCAAGTGGATGGGGTGTGAATAATGACAAAGAATGTTCACCACCTTAATGCTATTCTGAAAACACCATACAGTACCTTTGAACTGGCACAGAGGGGGAAGTAATCTGTATTTGTTATATATAAAATCCCCCCCCCGTGGGGGTAACAAGGACCATAGTGTGACTCTGCCACAACTTGGTCTCTGAAAAGGAAGCAGACTAGAGACCAAGACCTTACACAGGGGTTATGGCAAAGCTGCAATCTTGCCCTTAAATGTTTGCCTACCTGAGGTTTGCTCCTGTTCTCACATAACTTCATCAAAAAAATTCCATTTACATCAATGAAAACAAATGAAAATGTTATTTGCACTAATGCATTAATTAGGATTTCTTTAGGATATGTCCAGAACTGGCAGTGGTTAAATATAATTACAATTAGAGGTTCTCTCTTTGTTTTACTCCCTCTTCTGAAGGCTGTGGTATTTGGACCAGGGAGTTCATTTCTGGTCCATCTCTAAATTGTTTTTTCTTATGCTCTTTCAGCCAAAACTGTTCCAAAAAGATTTACCCATCTATAATCCCTCATTACTGACTATAAAAGTTTACTGTACTGAGCTGGTGAATGTCAATGTTACACAGTTGCATTAGTCCCCTGGATTTTTAGGAAGTCTCTCTCTCTTTAGAAAAGTAATTGTTCATGCCAGGGAGTCTTTATTTAGTTTATGAGGAACACATGGGTGTGGTCATGACATCTCTTACTGACATAATATAGACCAAGGCTTCCTTTTACGAAAAAAAAAAAAAAAAAGAGAGAGAGAATCAAACTGCCTTCCCTGCAAGTAATGGAAAATAACTTTACTCTCGTACCCATATTTAAAATCAAGTGTCAGATTAATTATGGAATGTTTGTGCAATACATAATAACTGAATAAGTAATAAAAGTAAGCTCAATGAAATCAGGAATGACACCCTAATACAAACAAGAGGCATGCTATTTTTTCTGAAATGTTTATAAAGCACATCTGCCTCAAAGTTCACAATGCTAATTAAAGTCACCAGAGATTTGAGTTACTATAGGCAAAATTGTCTTCAAACCCCTATAGATTAGTGAGAATTATTCTTGAAGGCAGAATTTGGTCCTTAATGACAAGACTACAATTCCAAAAGGAATTTAAAGAGAGTGGCATGAGTATTTGAGGACCTAATTTGGTTGCAACTCTGCCATGAGTAACAGAGGTCAGTTAACAGCCCCACCAAGAAGGCATTTTTATTAATTACTTGTGGACACCACAGGAAGGGGCTGTAATTAATTTTCTCAGCATCTAATCTTGCTGCTGATGCCACAGAAATCAAATACAGGAAATTAGTTAAAAGCTACTATTATATAATTTAGAGGCCAGTTACCTTAATCATTTGTTTGTTTTGTTTTAAAGTGGCAAATAGGCTATTTCTGAACCAAAACAGACCTTTCAGGAAAGTATGGGATCCATTCAGAAAGTTTTAAAAATACACTAGTTCACTCAGATCAGTTTCAAGTTGTATTTTGTCATGTCTGCAGCTGGTGCCTGACATAGAGAGGCCCATTGTATAAAAAATAACTAGCTGGAACATTAACCAAATATTTTGCAGTGTTCCGGTTCTGAAATAGGCAAAAGTTTTGGAAGATGAATAGTTCGTTCTGAATTTGTTTGCCAGTCCTCCTATACAAGTATGGTTAAAACTTTCTTGACTAAAGGGGTCAGGTTGAACTGCAGTACTGTCTTCTTTCAGGACTAGAGCGTGGAGGTTCTCAGAATGTATAGGGTATAGGTTACCTCATTACCCCCTTACCTTAAGAGACAGAGAAAGACTTGCTTCTGCTTGACTGGGAGTCAGCTCTGTGACACCACCAGCCTGTGAGTCACCCAAACAGTCTCCTCTGGGCTAAGCCAGCCTTATTGTGCCTTGCAGGTTAACGATAGATACATCTGAGTCCCCAAGCCCTGTTGAAGCATTCCTCTTCACTGTCCATTCCCCTTATCAGCTGAACATTCACAGAAGTACCAGGTCCACTGTCCGCTTGAGAACACAAACAGAAGTGTATTATCAAAGATCAAGATTTAAGACATAGTGAGTGAGGATAATGAAAACAGCAGATTACATATAAAACAGAAACATAACATGTTTTGTAGGGTATGTCTACACTAGCAACTTAGGTCGACTTAAGGACACTTAAGTCGACCTACAGAATACCGTGTCCACACCTGGCTTTCATTTAGTCGACTTAAGCGCTTCCTTAAGTCGACTTAATTACCACTCTTTAGGTCGACTTAATGCTTAATTCGACCTGTTAAGTCAACCTAAAGCTGGTGTGGACACCGTATTCTCTAAGTTGACCTACGGGGGATGGGCTGGGGAGAAGGGAGCCGCGGTTCCCTGCCGAGAGGGGAGCCACAGCTCCCAGTGAGAAAGGAGCTGCAGGTCAGGGGAGAGCCGGGAAGCTGCGGCTCCCTTTTCCCCAGCTGCGACTCCAGCGACCTAACACCAGCCAGTGTGGATGCAGGCAGTTTCTAGTGTAGATTCTCTACGTTGACTTAACAAGGTGTAGACATAGCCCTAGAGACTAAACTTAACTGACTAACTTTTCTGTCTAAATAAGTTTCTCATCCTAAATTTCTTGTGCAGTGTTTCAGCAAGGGGTGGTTGTGATCTTGTTTTCATGAATGTAATTGTACTGCCCAATTATTTTCTAGATACAGAATAAAGGGGTGCTTTTCTCCTTCTCTTTAAATTCCCCAAAATTTGTCTTTTCCAGAGACAGAACCACCCCTTATGGTTCATCCTCTTGTTAATTTCAAATGTAAATTGCACTTCCATTGTGTTGGCTTACAATGCTTAATTTCCATGTGGCTAGAAAAAGACAGGTGGACATACATCCGTTGTCTTTCAGAAATTTGTGTCATTCCTGCCTGGATATATACATATGCCTTATGTGGTATCTGTACCTACATCTCTCAATGATATTAATGCCCAAAGTGATCCTGGTTTTCATTTAAGATTTATATTAAGCTTTTTGGTGAACTAGAATGTACATATGTGGATCAAGATATTTTCCTAGCTCAGTTGGCATTGAGGGCTGTTAGGGTCACACAGAGAAAGACACAGAGATACTACACGATGTCGCACAAAGGAGAACTATAAGCAGAAGTGGACATCCAAACATTTAGTGCATCCTCCTAGAATTCAAGATGAACATCCAAAAAAATCACAAAGTTGAATTCTATACTAACTCTTCTTTTTTTTATTTTTATTTTTTTTAAGTTCATTATGTGGGGGAGGATAATGCAGGGAAGAGGAAACCTTGTTAAATAGCATAAATGGGTTTCCCTGGCAACCCAGCATCAAATTGTGTTGCTGTTAGCACATGGCAACTAAGTGCAAAAGTGACTATATTTAGTTTCCATGTTTGCCATAGCTCCTCTTTCATATCACAGAATGTTTACATGTATCTGAATCAAGATGGAGATGATCTACACATCAGATATCAATGATTTTCAGGGACTTGTGTTACCAGTTTGAACGTGTCTTTCTGGGAATCTAGCACTACACTTTTTAAACTTTATTTATTAAAAGACTTCCCACTCTTCAGCAAGTTTATTAGCCAATTCCATTATCTGCAATATAAGTTCAGCATACATTGTGTATTTAGGGCCTAGGCTGCCAATGGGCCTGGAGTTGCTGTTAATGCTACTCCTAGCACTGACTTCTTTACTATTATGTTAGCCCAACAATAGAGCAATGTGAAGAGATTGTCAATTGCATACCATCAACACTCTGGGCTGAATCAAGAACCCAGGGCTGCCCACTCTTATGGGCCTCCCCTTACCCCTCACCGCAGTGGCACCCAGCACCCAACACCGGAGGTAAAGGTCTGGGACCTATGGCATAACTGGCACTGGGATGGGAGGGGCAGAGGCTGCAGCCCACAGCACTCCTGCCCCGATCCTGAGCTGGCTGGGCTGTTCCAACAGGTCCTGAACCTGCTGGAGTAGACCAGCTAGCCCAGGATGGGGCAGACATGTGGACAGTGGGCAGCAGCAGCATGCCACAGGCCCTCCATGGCTCAATTCTGGCAAGGCAGTGGGGACCCCCTATAGCCCAGGGTTAGTGCTGCAGCTCCTAAAGCCCCTGCCTTAATCCAGCACTGCCAACACTGTGCAAAGTGTCTTACAGAGAGGAATGAGGACAAAATACCTGCTTACAATTCAATAGAAAAGATTAAAAAATGTAAGTTTATGTGGGGAGGGGTAGGGGGTGTATATTCAAAGTTTCCTGAAGTGACTTGTAAGTTTTGGATGCTCATCTTGAAACACCTTAAAGGAGCCTAATTTTCAGAAAGTACTAAGCATTCATCCTCTTTATATCATGCCCTACTGAGGTCTCTCAGTTGAGGCACTTAAAATCAATCCATAATATAGATGGTGGAGATTGGATGTCTGATGTAGAGAAGAGTAATAGAAATGAGATAGGGAAATAGGAAGAAGCCAAAATAGGGAAAGAGGAAGTTAAAAGTTACTTGGACAAGTTAGACATCTTCAAGTCACCGGGGCCTGATGATATGCACCGTTGGGTACACAAGGAGCTGACTCAGGAGATATCTGAGTCATTAGCTATTATCTTTAAAAAATCATGGAAGACCAGTGAGGTCCCTGAGGAGTGGAGAAGGGCAAATATGGTGCCCATCTACAACAAGGGAAATAAGTGCAATCCAGGGAATTATAGACCAGTCAGTTTAAACTCTGTTCCAGGAAAAATAATGGAGCAGATTTGCAAACATCTAAAAAAGAATAAGGTCCTTAGGGTTGGTCAGCATGGATCTGTCAAAAATAAATCATGTCAAACCAACTTGATAGTTTTCTATGATGTGGTAACGAGCCTTGTAGATAGAGGGGAAGCAGTAGATGTGGTATATCTAGACTTTAGTAAGGCATTTGATACGGTCTCACATCACATTCTCATTAATAAACTGGGGAGGTACAAACTAGGTGGAGCTACTATAAGATGGGTGAAAAATTGGTTGGATAACCACTCCCAGAGAGTAATCATCAATGGTTCACATTCAGGTTGGAAGAACATAATGAACGGGGTGCCCCAGGGATCTGTCCTGGGTCCGGTTTTGTTCAACTATTTAATCAATGATTTAGATGATGGCATTGAGAGCAAACAAAGTTTGCAGATGATACCAAGCTGGGAGGGGTTGTGTGTGCTTTGAACGATAGGATCACAATTCAAAATGATTTGGACAAACTGGTGAAATGATCTGAGATAAATAGAATGAAATTCAATAAAGATAAGTGCCAAGTACTCCACTTAGGGTTGAACATCCCATTGCACACATACAAAATGGGCAATGACTGCCTAGGAAAGAGTACTGCAGAAAGGGATCTGGGTGTAATCGTGGACCACAAGTTAAATATGAGTCAGCAGTGTAATACCGTTGCAAAAAAAGCAACTGGGGTTCTGGGGTGTATCAACAGGAGTATTGTGAGTAAGACATGAGAAGTGATTCTTTCACTCTATTCTGATTAGGCCTCAACTTGAGTACTGAGTCCAGTTTTGGGTACCTCATTTCAAAAAGGATGTGGAAAAATTGGAGAAAGTCCAGAGAAGGGCAACAAAAATGATTAGAGGTCTGGAACATTTGACCTATGAGGGAAGATTGAAAGAGCTGGGTTTGTTTAGTCTAGAACAAAGGAGACTGAGAGGGGATACGATAAGTCTTCAAATACCTAAAAGGTTGTTACAAGGAAGAAGGAGAAAAATTGTTCTCCTTAATCACAGACGATAGAACAAGAAGCAATGGGCTTAAATTACAGCAAGGAAGGTTCAGCCTAGACATTAGGAAAAAATTCCTAACTGACAGTGTGAATAAACACTGGAATAAGTTGCCTCTTTAGGTTGTGGAGTCTCCTACATGGGAGGTTTTTAAAGAGCGGTTAGACAAACACCTGTCAGGGATGGTTTAATGGGGGTACTTGGTCCTGCCATGAGTGCAGGGAACTGGACTCAATGACCTGTCATGGTCCCTTTCAGTTTTGTTGGTTCTATGATTCTATCAGACAGTAATATTCAAGCAAGATAAAAATAATGAAATATTCTGAAATAATCTAGTTACAAGGATTTTCTCCTTTCTTTTTTGGTTGTAATTTACAGCGTTTATAACTTGCTTTTAGTTGATGTATGTAATCATCTTTTTTCCCCCTTAAATTCACTAGAAGAGGCAATTACAGCAACTACTTTCAGAATTGTAGCAATTAGGCTAATTACTACAAATCAAATGACAGGAAAAAGTATTTTCAGGGAAGAAGGAATAATGTATACCCACTTTAGGGCATTCTCTAATAACTTAACAAGGATAATACAGGTGCAGATTATACATACAAATATTGCAGTGGTATCCTATGTTAAAGTGATAGCTTGATTTCTGGTGATAAGCCAAAGGATTCATTAAAAAAATAGCTTTTAAAATGAACACAATTTTAAAATCAAGAGAATACCAGAATTAGAACCAGTCAAAAGATTTTCACTGAAACTTTCCAACAAAAACTCCTGATTTTGTGCCAGACATCCCACGAAGATAGACATGACACCATGAAGAAGATTTAACTAAACATAACTTTGGCTATGTACACACTACCATTTTTAACGCGCAATAATCCTCTTCCGCATTAATTCTCCCGTGGCTGTTGTTGCGCGAGATCGCGTACACACCATGCTTGCTCGAACGGA